>MNPL01003332.1:0-25363 GCA_002081605.1 Tropilaelaps mercedesae
TATATATATATATGTGTGTGTGTGTGTGTGTGTGTGTGAGGAAACAGAAAAATATGGCTTCTTAATTTTAATTATCATGTGCTTCCTTCTATTCTGCAGTGTTCTTAGTACTTGAATTGCACAAATCGACTCGTGGGGCAGTTAAAGGTAAGTCGACGGTGCCATGTTCGCCGAAGGCGAAACTTGTAAGTTTAATGCTCGCTCATGATGAATCTCTATCATTCTGTCCGTCGCCAGGAATTATTTGTGTTCAGTAATAATGAAACGTCAGAATCGCCGTGTCAGTATCCTTCTCCTCCTCCAACACTTCATAATTTCGATGATTTGCACTGTTTGTGCGGATGCAGATTTTCGAATACATAAGAAGGCACAGACAGGAGCAGGGAATGGCGCACATATTAACGTTTATTTTGTGTCATCTTCTACTGAAGCTAGCAGTTGCAACTTCCGGATTTTCCGGCGGATCGCTCGTGATCGGACCAGGTCACGTCGAGTTGCAGATCGACAAATCAGCTGGAGAAGATGATGGAATGTGGATGCTAGTGGGTACAAATAGGTATTTATCTATTAATAGTTAAAACTATATTTCCTTTTATTCTCCATTTTTTTTTACTTACGTCAAATATCATTATGAATTTAGTTTCGAAATTAGTGCTATTCACGTTTAACTTGCTAATTTTGTACCACGCCTGAAGCTAATTATGAGGCTTGATAATATGAACCTTGGTCGTAGCCAGTATGCTTCCTATGTAGTTACATCGATTACGTGTAACCACATAAGAAAAATTTCAACGCTAACAAGATAATGCGTGATGTAGAGCCGCGCGGAATGATCTTTAAAATTGGCTCCGTAGCTCATACGTACAAGAGGGCTGTGGTAGCTGGAAATGCACGTCCGGACGAATATATCAACAGGAGTGCAATGCTGGTTGTACGACGTATACTGAATCGCGAGTATGTGATAATGCTGGTATTCGAGGTGTGTTATATTCCTAAAAGTGTAATAATAATAATAATAATAATAATAATAATAATAATATGGTGTGGTAGTTCCCTGGTGGAGTATTTTTTTTGTACCTCAGTCCTTCGCGTCATTAGAACTGTTCTGTATATTATATTAGGTATAATTTTAATATCATATGGTGCTCTTTTAGTTTTTATTAACCTTACACGCCTATATATACAGATCCCTTCGATGCAAGGTCAATTCGGCCAACTTATCTAAGCGCCAAAGTGAAACTTCGAATAGCTGACCCTATATATGATCAATTTGCAAAATTATTACTGTATTCAGTACAATCATACGTTGTCTTCACTCCGCGGGCTGTGCGAAAATAAAATGTTGTTTCTCTCTTTCTTAATCACAATAAGGATCTATATATATCCGAATAGCAGCCTACCTCTAAACATCTAACGCGCGATTAAATGCTCTTGGAGATCGCCGTTGTTTCTTGTTTCACTTTTGTTGACATGTCATTCCATTTCTGTTTAATACAGATGTATGAGATTTACCGAGTTGCGAAATAGGATTTAAGCTTCAAGCCGATAGGGATGGGATATCGCATATTACCCGTTTTTCATAAAAATTGAAATGCACGTCCAAGATACACAGTAGCTTCCAATTTGTGCCATGCGACCGCTCTGGCCGAGATCTAATGGGACAAATGTGTGAATACATTCGTCGAATCAGCAAAGCCTTTGCCATATCGACGCGATGCAGCCGGCTAGTTTCACGTACATCTTCCAGCACCGCGCCTTGGTGGTGCGGGTTTAGACGGACGTTCAGCAATTGAAACTGTGGCATCTTTTTCTGCTTCTTTGCTATCGGGTGTTCGCGCCGACTTTCTCTGGCAAAGAAATCAGGTTAGTATTGGCACGCAGTTTGTGTTTTGCCGAATCCGCAAATGCGTCTCACAACACGAACCATTTTCGTGTGAACAGACGAAGCGATTTTATTAATGATGTGGAAATGTCAGATGAACTTAACCACAGTGAAAGCCTAATTACAGGGGAAGTTAATTTAAGGAGGCAATTTGCTCGGGTTACATTTGTTGCTGTTTGCAGTTCTCCAGTATCTTTTCGACAAGTTGAGTTCTGTAAAAGCGATCTTCGCTGGCGTAATAATTAACGGCATATTTACGTTTCATTCAATATTCGCAGTATACATGTAATTCCTATAAATTACCTGATTTACTGGGTGTAAGTAAGAAACAATTTCAGTATGTAAATTACTTTCCGAATGAAGTTGTTTAGTAGACTAAAACTAGCTTTTCTAAATCCATTAAGTAATTTGATCAAAAACAACATGTCACTAGCCAGCTTAAATAAACACAAACTATCTAAGTACAAAACAAATAACGCGGTTTTTAATCTTTTTTCTTTAGATCCCTTTCAAACATATTAAACACACACATGCATAGCTATTTATTTTCCTATAAAAATGATATCCTAAATTGGATAGCATCCACGTATTAAAGGACACACGGCTACTCTTATACCGATCATATAATAATGTCAGTCTTCCCAATTCCTTTGATCACTTTGTGTTGTTGACAGGTGACATTGTAAGGCTCATCAGCGGGCATAATGTGAAGGTTTGACATTAGACACAATACTCACTACGAAAATTGATCAACTTATTTCGACTTTATGCTAAGTGATTTGAAATCAAAGTAAGTAGCCACGTGGATTAGTACCTAAGCATGTTTCGTTTCAAAATATCTATCTGATGAATCCAGTAGTTCAAATGAGATTGTCTTTTTTGCTCTGTATATATATGCGTTGCTGTGCGGCACGTTTAATTTTGACGTTTGCGGCAAAGCCTCAAAATCTCTCGGCTGCTTTAAACTCGATGCAGAATAGGTGCAAAAATTACCCTAAGTTATTCGAGCAAATGGGCATGGCAACAAGCGTGCGTACTTGATATCGGATTGCAACATTGAAGCGTCAAATATTTGCGCTTTTGAGATGAATCGGTCAGTTACGTTAAGTGTATTCGAAGACCTTGCTTGATGTGCTGATAGGAGATTCTGTCTAGCAGCAGCATTCGAATGAGTAGCACCGCTTGGGGCCTCTTAATGACACTGCTATGAACGTCGAACCTCGCAAACAACTTTCAGTATGAGTCATTTTGTGTGGATTCACTCGCCTTTCAAGTGTGCAAGCTATCCTTTGAACCGGTTCACATTGAGGCCTCTAGTGGTTTTTCTATGACAGAAGACCAACAACGTAGCTCAAAGAATAAGATTCAGTCGAGATAGGCCCAGTACTAGCGAACATCTCAGAGTTTCGAAAGTTGAAGGGCGCATTCATAATCTATGACGAGAAAGTTGTATCCATGTAATTATTTGAACTCTCACATGGCTGGGCTATGCATAAAAAAGACAAATATCACGAGTTGTACCTAAATGTCCACAGAGCGTTTAACAGATCAAATCATAAGAGAATTATTTCAAAGATGATTTATTTGGAACTGACATGAAAAGCGTAAAACGAGTTAAAATGTATGCGCAGAAAGAAGTTTTCAGGTAAACGTGTGTCAGGTATTATGTGGTTCATCATTCGGCTATCTAATCATATCTGGCGTAAATTTGCGCACTTTTTAGTCCTTAAAGCGATCTTCAGGTATATTGTTTTGAAAAGTCAGTCCTGACTTGTTTATATTTTTTCGCGATTTAAGAATTGTATTTACCGCTAACTTTCACTTAAAATTATACAATAATTGTATTGTACTGAGGCTTCTTCAATGGTGCTTGCGGATGTAGCGCAATATTATTTTCCCTCCTATACCGGAATATCACAAACTTGAGCATAGTTAGAGAGAAATTTATTATATACGGACCTGGCTACCAAACGACGTTTCACAAATTTAAATTGTACAGTAAGAAGATAAAATGCTTTTTTTTGCTTCATTGTCCAATAAAACATGCCCAGAAACAGCGGCGAACTTCTGCCGCAGTTTTGGTAATTCTTTAGCAAGTTTACAGATATAAGGCCATGCTATATATTCAATCCGTTTTACTTAGTAAATGGTATGAAGGGGTGATGATACCGAAGTCTAACGGTGACGGAAGTGCTTTTCCTATGGCTCAAAATATATCAAGAAATAATTGCACGAGGTAATACCAAAAGTGGGGTGAAAATAAGGCTGTATCATAGAGATAGCCGAAAAATATCTGTAAAAGTTTTGCAATAGTTCTAAAAAGCACTAGACATTTGCCGATTTGGGCTTTGCTGTTGGTATGTTCTTTCGCTTCGTACTTCGAACTCACATATCTATTACTACAAGGTGACTACTTATTTGACGACCCATTTGAAATACACATTTTTACACTTAACAAAAGCTTGGTCTTCGCATATTAAAGTCTCGTTTACTCAGAAGTTTCAGCTCAGAACACTTTATTCAAGGACGAATTCATTGTTGTACCTTGTCAACGTTATACTATGTTTCCAGTGCTTTGTGTCAAATTTAATGGAACTGTTTTTGCAGTCGAGTTGAGTTATTACTTCGGGGGCCTGGAGAGATCGGAAACTAAGAGTGATTAATTTTATTACAATGTAACGGTACATTCAATACTCAGAAGGCAGAATGCGGATGCACAGTTTATTTGGCTCTATTATTGGAAACATGACAGGCTTTCTTAATATGACACAAATTTGTTACATTTTCTGATTTATGTGTTTATATTTTTCCTTAGATGTAGATATGAGTCCACACCCTGAAGTGCCTTGGATCGCTTGTGATGAAAAATTCTGCCCTGCGTTTTTATGTGGGTTCCTCATATAAACAGACATTAATTATTGTTAGAGAGTGTTCAAAGAGAATTTATCTCGGACGCACGACACACAAACATAATTTACGTCATCTGTTTTACCTTAGAGTTGTCCACCTTTTGAAAGCTTAAGCAGCAATATTTTCGGTGCTATATTGTCATTACTATTATCATCATCACCGGAATAAGTATCAATTTTTATATTGACAGACATCCGCAATATTAACCTGTAGTCAAATCATGTATGCGTGAGGCTCACACAGTCATTTCGTTGAATTCGTAAGTCTAAAACATAGTAATTTACGACCAGTATTTTATTGTTTCCTCTTTTACAAACACGCCATTCAGTGTTTGCACCTGAGTAACACCCTTCGCACTCGTATATAGCACTACTATGCAGCGACCGCTCTGTCAAGAATCTTTTAGTGTCATTCACTTCCTAAGATTACTTGCAGTAGTGCCATCTATTTTCTCATAATGAGGCACTACAGTCATGCATGGCTTAGCGCCTTGTCCCTTGCTCTGTGTATTACATTTTTTGTTATATATCTTTTTTTATTGTTGTCCTTCTTTCCCTTCAAAACCCCTCCAGACGTATACTAGCCTGTCACTCTATCAAACTCTGATAAATTAGTAGTTACAAGCACAATATTATCCTTCTTTTATTTTGTTCATAAAAACTCTTCATTGGTTTTCTCTCTACTGTTCGGTACGCAATAACTGAAAACTGAATGTTCGCTCCTTTTCTGTCTTCAAAGTCGCACACTTCCTAAATCGTTTTTAACCGCTATCACCTTTATCACTCTTAGTGGATCTCGACTGTTTCGAACCTATTTTGTATGATTCTTTGGTTACCTCATGGTCTCATGCTGATTACTAGGGTGAGGCTCTTGTAAGTGGCCTGATACACGTCTGCAAATAATTGCTGCTACTACTTCTATGCTACGGCATACCAGTTCGGGGCGTGGCTACAAAACGATACTTCACAAAGGGAAGATTATTCAGAAGGACGCTGTTCGGACCATCCTCAATAAATATCAAACGGAATTTACGTAACGTAATTTTGAGCTTAGACCCACTTTTCCACGTTACGCTTCTTGCTTTTAAAATGTAAAGGAACCATTCACAATGACATCACCTTTCCAATCGCCCCGGGGCGATCAGCCCAGGCAGCCCGTAGGCCGTTTGTGATGCTCACTGCCGTCAATTAATCTAATCGCCATGCCCTAGCATATCGCCTCCCAGCGGTCTAATGCTCGCTTCCTAATAAGCCTCGTTCACCTTCCTCAGCGAAAAAATTTTATGAGAGGCAAAAACATTTTTTATTAAATTGTGTCGACAATTATGTTGAACATTTGTTGTATGACCTTTCGCGGTATTTCTCCTTGCTTTTTTATTTTTTTAATTTTTTGTATATTTTTTGTCTCAGATCGGTGTGCATCTTTTTAGTGCGCCGTAACGTTATTGCATAGCCTACAGTTAGTCAATTCCATATCTCCAACAGCGTAAGTTTGCTGCACTGCAATTTCGTGAAAAATCACGTTGGAACGGATTTGACCTGCAACACGAGATTTAAGCATTGCAAATATCGCGTGCAGTTTTATTCATAAAACTATGTATTTAATTATTCATACTTTAATACAAATAATTATGGAGCTATATGTCTCTGGTAAGGGAAATACTTTCCATAATTATTTTGACGAGAACTTGAGTGGTGTACAATTTGCAGTTTCATCAATAAACGAACATTACGACATGCATTGCCTTATCGTATACCTGCCTCCGATTGGCTGGGCCCATCCTCCTCTAACATCCGAACGACCTATATACTAATTTATCACTAAACATTAAAATCCATGTAAAAGCTCGTGTAAGTAACGCCCATTATCGCTTCGTAATTAACGCGTAGGCTATACTTCTTAAATATTAATATCAGCCTAGGATATCCAGACGGGCCCTAAATAAAAGTAGCTAAAGTATCCCATAATATTCCTCAAGAACCTAAACAAAATTTTTTTCCTGCAGCATATAGCTGGCCGTCTGGAGTAATTTGGCGCGCAGTCGGAATGTAAAAACGCCTTTAAGGCAGCGAAATCCCAATAGTCCTCCAGGGACATTGCTAGTTCGCTGTGACTTCATCGACTACATGCCCTTACGCAAGATTTGCATGGCCCATGTCCTATTGTTTGCCTTTAAACTGATAAAAGGCTCAACTCCCATTGATATTATATTCCTAACTATCCGTGCCGTCAAAAAATCTACCCTATGGCCTGCCACCTTTGAGAGACCATATATTATCAGAGAATCCAGCGGTCATGCACTTACCAATTGTCTGCCCTCTGGGGCTTACCCTCGCGAGAAATCCGGAACTCACACTAGCTAACATGTTTGCGCGCAAAGAAAAATGCCTTCTCAAGTAATTGAGTTGTGCTTTGTACAAATAATATTACAATGACGCAATCAATTTCTGTGTTTATATAATCTGTGATACCTGTCATTGCTGCCATTACAACGAAATATATCCGTATTGTGAAAATTTTGCTTATTCACAATATAATTTTTACGTTTAGTGTTGAAAACATGCAATCCTGACATAGATTACGCACAACGTGCTGCAGGAAATACTAGTTCGTTCAATTTACTGAAGCTTTAGCAGTAATAGTTTAGTCACTGTGAAGGTTGTTTTCTCGCATTGTGAGAAATTACTCGTAACGTGATTTACTATAAACCTTTTGAACATGTTCATATCCACTGCATCATGTAGTTGAGAAGTGGGAGGCGAGGATGTCCAAATTCTGTATCTGCAAGTTTCACGAAAATAAAAACTATATTCATATTAATTATGGCGCTTAGGTCATTATTCTATCTATATTTAGGATGAGGTATTGTGAACAGGTGCTCAGGTATGGCTTTTTTAATGGTCGAGGAGTTTCAATGACAGTACATGTAAAAAGCGTAAAAATCTAATAAAAATAGAGCACAATTAATCATAAGCCGTTAAACGATCGAATAAAAAATTGAGACGACATTTCTTTACCAATTGCCAACGGCAGTATCTAAGGAAGTTCTTTTAACGATGGCCACTTGTGTTAGCTTTACCTTAGGAAAAGGCTTTGCAGTGCGTTTACTGACTGGGCGTATTCTCTCAAAGGCATTGTGTACGGAGTTCGGAGTGTGTACGGAATACTTGTGTTTTTCGGTTTCCATGTGCTCGACGACCGGACTCTAAATCAGTTCACACAAACACAATAAACCTACTGCGTAGAATAGAGTGGCGTTCCGCGATAAGCTTTTTACCCTTGAATTATTATTGCTTGGTAGTACCGTCAGCTTGTCTGGCATCTTCCTGTCCTGCTGCCCTTAATGTCTAAGTTGCCGATACTAATACCTACTGGAGGGCCCGTTTGACGGTGGCTTTGTGCTCTGCCTGGTAAATATACCTTTAAAGGTAAACAATTTCCTTGCAACTTGGTCGGTGCAGTATATCGATATCCACCATTGTACATACTGTACTAGCAAAAGCTTCGCACACTGGGATTTCTATTCTCAATGCAGTAACTGTGCAGAAAAAGGTAAGATCCAGCAAGTTACCAAGCTGTTTCTACAGTAAAGCCTTAAATTATACTCCTGAATAAATTCCAAGAGTTATGTCCTCTGAACCTGCTAAAACATTAAAGGTTACTATAGCATTATTATTCAATCATGGGTCAAATATTCGTGGATTAATTATGCTATGATGTTTAATGATTGTGTTATATTTTACGTTTTATTCATTAGAACCATACACGAGGATTCATAAAATCTGCCAGATTTTTCAACTATTCGTTTGTTCAACAACCTTTATGCTAGGCAAGGGAAGTTGCTGTTAGAAAGAAAACCAGTTGGTGCTAAAAGATTAAAACGGATGATAATGTGAGTAAAGGCTTGATTCGCGAAGAACCATTGCACGTCCCAATTTATGACCGTCTGATGCCGCCAATGATAAAAGAATCAATGGATTTTACTTTTATTCCATCGTCAATGGCGAGTATTACCAAAATTACATTTAAATTCCTTTGGCTAAGAATCTGGGCCGAGCAAAAGCTGCGAGATAATATTAAGCCTTTGAGATTAAAACTTGTGGGACGCAATGTCCCTTTTTTCACTGGCTTTGAGATCCAGACCGTACCACCGCTTATGTCGAATTCGAATGATTGGAGATTATTTGAACATACCTGCAAGCTTCGACGAAGGACGACACTGCTTTAGCCATCGGTAATCGGCTAAGCTTCTCCTTGTGCTTAAGTTTCTGCTCGCGAGCTCACTGCCTACCAATAGCACGTGCTATTAAAAGAAGCTTTAAAAGACTCGGTCGACGATAGCTAACCAAGATACACTTACACAGTTGACAAGGCGATCGATTCGGTATACTGCTTTCAATCATAACAATCGGTAGCTGTTCGTCTCTGAAGCATAGAACTTTCTGCATTTGCTGATCCCGTTGCCAATACCACCTGTGGAATAATACTGATTGTACAAGACTGAAATAGATTTGGTTTTTTCGAGTAAATTGAATAATCTAGATATATATATATATATATACATCTTGCATGTGTACTCTTAGACTTCAGATAATATGTTGACGTTGACTTTGTGGACTTTCATTTAATGATTCTTTTCCACCTGAGAGATTCCATTTTGTTGGGAGTACAATTTGGGGTGACAGACATAAAGAGCGCCGACTAATCGAACGTGATGTTTTAATCATTATATTGCTCTCCCTTGAAGTAGAATTAAAGGATAAGTAATTAAAATATTACCAGTGGAAGGCAAACAAATGATGTTGGATTAGAAGGACCATCAGAATATATGCACTTTATGTACTCAGATAGTTTGTTTAACAGATTATCATTACTTTATATTTAATAACAGGGGTTCCGCCTGGGAAATTCGTGCAACCCCAATCGTAATGACTACTAATGAGCCTAAGTCTGGCAAGTAATTGAATAGACGCTCTTTAATTTTATCTTAATTATTGATGTAAAATAAGTCCCGTAGAAAGCCACTCTGTTATTACATTGGCAGTAGCTGTAAGGTATCGACAAGTGTTTTATTTGTAAGGTCGAAAAGCTGGGAATCCGCTGCTGGAAAAATAACTGAGCTCCTCAAAAGTAAAATGAGCAGTTTTTACTTCTAAGCATCGCTTCAAAGGCCGTAAAGCGATAGCCTAACGGAGTAGGTGGCTGTTATCATCACTCACCATGGGAAAATGGGATGGCATGGTATTAAGAACATCCTACATAGACGTGAGTAGCACTGAAGTTTAATTAAGAATTTTATGATTATCTACTTCTCCTTGGACCTATGTATTTCATCTGCACTTAAAAGAGGAGACGAACATCCAAAAGTATTCATATTTTTCGGTAGGCGTCCTCTGCTGCTTTGTATTAACGGTTTGGTGTCGTGTTTAATAATCAGAGTTGAATGAACATTGAGATTTTCCGGATGCATAGTATATTTGTCAATTGCATGGATTTATATCGCGTTACAGCAGCCTTTGTGAAGTGAGACAATTTTCCGATAGCAATCATAGGTGATTCAGCTCACTCGAGATTCCGGAGAACCTCACGCTTCAGCGAAGCGAACACTGTCCCCCTGGCTTAAAGCAAGGCAAATCTAATGTTTATTCTTGAATAAAACCATGGATCCGGCGACGAACTCTGTGATCTTTAGATGTAATTGTTATATGCTCTCTCTTCAATGTTTTGTAAAGCATAATTCTAGCAAATACGCTGCAGACGGAGTGCAACACATCTTAAAAAGAGTCTTCTCTTAAACTTGTAAAGCTTATTTTTTATATGGTAATTCAGGAAAAATACAACTGAATGTGGTTCTTTCGGGATAGACTACTTTGTGTTTGTCGGACCACCACTTGTTACGGATTATCCTCGATATACTTGTCGCTAAGAATTGAACACATGCTTTCAGCGCCCAAAGTTTCATGCGTCCAAACAAAGCAATAGGGCGCCAAAGGCTCATTCATAAAGCACGTTTTCTCCAATGTTTAGTTTTTTTAAAGCCCTCTACGGTGTAACAAATATTTTCATGTCCATCGTACAGCGGTATGTGGGCAATTTACTAAATTATTAGGTAGAAACTTTGCAGCGAATCTTCAACGAAACTTCGAATTAGCACCATTCCGCAGTGGTGAATTGTGAATCTTGGAGCACCTAACTGGTAAGATACTAGGAATTAGCACGATTCCGCAGTGGTGAATTGTGAATTTTGACGCACCTAGCTGGTAAGATACTAAGAATTTCAGTATAAATCTACGGATAAAATGTGCTAATAACACTTGCTATTTGTCATAGTTCCATCCGTGGTACATTCCGTACATAAACTCGGAAGGCAGGCGGATGGTGCACGGTCTGCTTGGCTCAATGATTGGAAACATCACCCAATCACTTAATATAACGTAAGTAGCTAACATTTATAGGGCTAATCTTCGTGCACTGCCCTTCACACATCTACAATATATTTGAAATTTGCAGGTCAACAATGTACTATACCAAAGCAGCTGAGAATATTGACGAAGAGGAAGAATTTGATGACAAAATACTTGCCACTATTTCAGTTGTTCTATTTTTCTACTAGTAATTATTTTTCAGACTTTCGCCGTATTTAGCTATTTATGACATAAAAAGCGCTCTGGGTTTGAAGTTTTTAATTAAGCATACTTTTTTAAGAGCTTGATATGTTGCATGTAACAGAACAAGACAGTTACTAACAAAACAGTGGAGTGACAGTAACTAACTGTCAGAAATAGTATTAGCAGACCGAAAATAACAACAGAAGCGACAGCAACTACAAAGAACAGCAAACTAAGTAAATGTTAAAGATTGTAAGGTTGTGATACCCGATGGATGCCACCGGCGCGACTCTTTGGCTGGGTAACTAAGCTACTAGTCATAAGGCTAATGTGATTTGATTCCCATTGGTGATATGTATTCTTTGCCTGTTCAAATTTGTCAAAGAGCAATTCTTAAGTAGTTAGATGCCTAGAGCCAGCAAGTTTCTTAAATAGTTGTTTCAGTCCTAATGTCATAATTTTATAATGTAAGTGTGGTGGGTGTCCAATGGATAATATTTATGTGACGAGAAGCGTCTCCTGTGAACCATCGGGATCGAACTAGCAGGGTTTGGCACGCTAGACCTGCTTTTTTTAAGGCTGAGCATCAGCCAGCATTTAATGTCCAGGATAGCGCTTTTTACATTACTTCGGACATTAAGACGGACCCTATAAATGTATATGTGTAGCGGCGGGGATCGAACCCGTGCACCTACGTGTCGAGGCGCACACGAATGTACCACGCTACTGAGCTCGACGGCATGCTAGATTTGAAAGGAGATTCTGGCGGAGTTGTTGAGTTGAGAAAGAATCGATGGCTAAATGTAAATGCTCGAGTTTATATGCAAAAAGAGCAACACCAATTTATATATTAGGTGAAAATCTTATACTGTTTAGAGGTATGACACTGTCGAATATGCTAACTATAAACTAAAAAACCCACTCGGGGTCCTGTTCAGACCGGGAACGAGAATCAGAAACGAGTGGAGTACGTTTGCGTTGGATACGGCTGGATTAATAGCGCCTGCTCGGGAAGCACAAAGCCCTGGCAGATTTATTCAATAGCTTGTACCAGATATAGATGATCCAGAAGCGTCACGTCGACAGAAGCGGATGAGAGCGCGATAACCAATAGAATCAATCAAAATAAGACATTTTTTTATTCTATGAGGTCCACTCGCTGTTAGTGAAGGCACCGTGAGCAATTATTACAAGGCCCTAATGTGGTTTTTCTTCGTAAAGCCGCGCCGTGAGGATAACTCTGTGTGCGCACGTTGGTCAAACACTCCCTTCGATCGAAATATTTTTGTATTTGTTGAATCAAAGGGCCATTATTAATACATGAGAACCGCTAAAACTAATTGGTACCGAATGAGCTTGCACACATACAATTCTGATTTTCAGGGTTAACCTTCAATTAATAGCAAGTCTAAGTGTTAGGTAAATCTTCAATGGCGCAAAGGAGAATACCGAAATTGATGCAATTGAATGGTTCGAAAACGTCGGTAATAAGAGCAAGACAGGTAATGGCTCAACGAGAGGCACCAAGAAATGGAAAATGACTTGAAAATTCTTCCAGCTGGCGATTTTGATTATTTCAGGTACGAAATGTTTCTACCACCAGATGGTCAATACGGAATGGTTTTTCCAAATGGAACAATGAACGGCCAGCTGCTGATGCTTCAAAAGGGAGTCAGTGTTTTAGTATTGCAACATTATGTTAAGAGATATATAGACCAAATGCACTTTCGTTTGATCTGGTAATATAGCGCTGTGGACGCTGTAAATTGTAAAACATTACAAAACTGTAGGTCCAAGATATAATATACGACATTATATCAAGGCCGCATGAAACTTCGCGCTAAATGTTCTATACTGAACCGGCTGTTTTAAATGGAGAAATAGATGTATCTTATAGCTTGCAGAAGCAAAAGCTCAGTTTAATCAGAAATTGCAAAACGTCTTTTCTAAGACAAAAGAATAGAAATTGCATATTTTTAACACCAAGGATAATTATTAACAGAATCTTCAATTTTCATGTGGTAACTTATTTCTAACCTGGTAGGTATTAGAAATGAAAATATAAGTAGATTTAGCGTCGAAAGAATAACATGATTATATAATTGAATCCAAATCATTTACTGCACTAATGTACTGTTCTACTCCTCTGCATGTGGGATGGGTTAAGGATGTCGACCTGTCCCTCGGACCTTATATACCCAATTGGGTTATTCACAAATACTTTCATGTACCTCAACCGCCAAGGTGAGAATATAAAGATCAATCATTTTTGGGACCCACATCTTTCGTCGATATTTTTGTATAATTTAATGGTAGCCTGAATTAATTGTAGTCATTAATGTTTGAGTCTATGACCATTCCATCAATTTCTACTGGCTAAGAATTTACAGAGATGCGTTGCAAGTGAAAACGAATAGCAACTAAAACGTATTTAGTCTAAAGCCGAGATTTATTTTGTGTGTATGATGGTTCTATGAATGAATAGAAATATCAATAGATAAAAGATAATTGGTCTCATGCTGTTGTAGTCCGTGTCGTAATTTGTCACAAATTTTTTATGTACACAGATACACACATACGACAATTCTATCCGGTATGAGGAATGCCTGGATAAAGAAACCTGCCGTATTTACCAATGCATTCGACCTAGAGGTGAATAAATGTTTCCAATTATAATTTGAAAAAAGTTAAGCAGAAACAAATAGAACTGTAATGCTCAAAAATAAAATAAATTCAAAAAAGTTATTGGCGTTATTTAACTAAGTCTTATGTACCTACATTGCTCTCTTCTTTCTCAACATTCTATAGACTTGGATGTACGTCCTGATATCAGCTTTGGCCGTCATTGTCATTGTACTTGTCTATCGAAAGTAAGTTATTACCTTTATCCAATTTCATACTTTATACAATTCACCGTTTGAAAATGACAAAAATGATGACTTCAACAATTGGTAAATGAACTGACTACTGATTTGACTTTACCGATTGGTTGCCGGAATGCATATTCAAAGGAGCCATACAATCCAAAAGCCCTTTCAGCTGTTTATCGTGTACCAAGCAAGTTTTTGCTTTTTGTCTTATAGTTCTGCCAATTTCATCTTGCGATTTAAGTAAGCATGTCAAACAACTAAACCTTTGTGTTCTTAAAAGTCTATTTTCTTAGGAAGTTAGCAGTAATAATAATTAATTAGGCCTAGGTAACCTCTAAAATGGCTCCGTTTGAAATAGAGCAACGTGCACCCTGTAAGAAAATTCCTGCTACTCTACGTTTTTCAGGTACCTTCAGAATAGCTCAATTTCGTTTATGGAACAACTCGGCGATGAGCTGTTCATCGCTTTGCAGACACTTCTCCAGGAATGTAAGATCGTAGTAGACAAAGAAATCTAATTCTGGCTATCACGTGCTCAGTGGGATACCATATAGGTTTTTTTTTACAATGTTTTCGATAACGTTTTTTTAGCAAGTTCACCGAACAATCTGTTCGCGAAATTGCAACGAGGTTATTACCTTTTCTCCAGGCCTGCATCAAGGGTCATATTCTTAGGTCGTCATATGGCGAGGTACATACACGGAGGCGGTCGTTACTTGATGTTTTGCTGTCGGATAGGATTTTATTGATCATGTACATATTATAATTATATAGTGTCACCATAAAATATGCAGCTTTGAACTACTGAAGAAGTGCTAATCGTTTTACGGTTTCTTGTTCTAATGTTACACTAACATTTAACAGCTACCAAAGAACGATTTCATAACAATTTCACCAAATTCGTCGGCGGAACTTGGATACTAGGCACGTTCATCCTTTGTCAAATGTTCACATCACAAGTAAGTTA
Organism: Tropilaelaps mercedesae; assembly: GCA_002081605.1. Lineage (NCBI taxonomy): Eukaryota > Metazoa > Arthropoda > Arachnida > Mesostigmata > Laelapidae > Tropilaelaps > Tropilaelaps mercedesae. Next base: position 15,238 of record MNPL01003332.1, read on the forward strand.
TCTTTAATTTAGGAGTGTCTCGTAGCCTTAATACGTTTCTTAATCGGTTCCGGCTAACGGCACCTAACACGGCCGCGTGCCTACTTGTATAATTTAAGATGTTGGTGTTTTGTTCAGTGGTTTGAGTTAAGGAATACAAATAATATAAATTTGCTTTAAATCTCTTTTAATTGAGTCAATATGTTGAAAATCAACATCACAAACACTCCATACATGTTAGGCTTTCCTCCGCAGCATCGGTAGTCGATGGATTTTCAAGTCAATCGAATTCCTTAAACCAACGTTTATACAAAATAAGCTTGTTGGACTAGACACACTCGCCCGAGAGCTTCAGTTAGACCGTTTTACCCTAACCGTATTTTGGTACGTATTTGGCACTTTTGATGCATTCTCCTGCGGAAATAACATTAACGTAGATCCTTATTAGGCCGACACATGTCAGAATATCGGGCATTTATTTGCAAATTATAAAAGGCGTTATTATGACAATTCAGTTACTGGACGCATTTGTGAGACAATTAGGTACGAAATGTCTACTATCTTGAAAACATAATGGAAATTATCTGCTCTAATAAAAGACATAATACTTGTTGTAAGAGCATGTTGTTAATCTACTTACTTTGCGCAATTAGTAATGGAAAGTCCACTGCGCAGAAGATTCCGGCAAATATCAAAACAATTTTGAGGTGAATTGTTTCATTACATTTTGATGTACAGGTTGTCAGTCACGTTGCTCAAGTCACGTATACAAAGGGGACTTGACCTGTACCTTCTTTAGTTCCGATATAATTTTTAAATACAAATTCCAAATCACCGTAATGAGTGTATATTGGAATGACGAAGTTCTTGTGCAGGCCTATTCAAATCTACGCGCTTTCAACAATAACCCCTCTGAAAATATTGCTCTATAAGTACAAGCGGATTATTTTAGTCGCATATAGATCGAAATCAAGGCTCGGTGTGATAATTTTGCCAAGATCACGCATAAAACTATTGCGTTCGGCGGCTTTTCCATTAATAACTTATTCATTTGATATTGACTATTGGGCAAAAAAGATTCTGAAAACGGGACTAATATTTCATTTGTGTCCTACCCAGTTAACTACCGATTAAAGGGGAAGCCCGTCAATAAAGCTATAAAGAAAGTCCACTTGGAAAAAAGTGTTTCATGTCTGAAACAATAATAAAGAGGGAGGGAGATTCTACACACGACGCCCTGATAAGTAAAAATTATACGAGCTGAAAAATGATTAACTTTAACGCAAAGTATTCAATCTTTTGAAATCTTCTAAAAGCTTTTAAAATCAAACCAAGCGTAAACACTGGTTCACGCAAACACTTTTGAAAAGCCGGAGTACACATGATCGAAGTCAATATTCCTATTCACAGCAATACTACATGTATGTGAACGGATTGGTGAATTCAACCATTTAAATATGAACCAGTGATTTCCAATAAATAATTCTCTTTTAGAATAAATGCACATTCATGCATCTGGATTTCAGGGGAAAGCAAACCTTGTCGTGAAAAGTCCCACACTCCGCCTGGATACACTTGACATGGTAACAAATCGTCTTTAAAAATATTTCACCGAATTACAAACGTTTTTAGCATGTGTATGCTCAAGGCGTGCACTATTTGATATATCTACATAGATTATAATTGTATTTACATATTGTATTGCATCTTCATTGGTTAAACGGTGGGTTTCAAACTCTCCCGAATACATAGATCCATTGTTCGTTGTTTTGATTTCATCTTCACATTCATGAAAAGTCTTACACTATCATTTTCTTTGTGATTACTTTCAGATTCTCGAGCGTCCAGAACTGAAAATAATATTTCCGATCAATACGCCACTTCATAATATACTTTTAGTGAGTATAGGCTTTCGATCATTTTGCACCCTTCCAAATCATATATTATCGTTTATTGTCGTTGCGATATTTAGAATTTTTTACATTCATAGACCTATTGGCAGGCGAGCGCATTAGTTTTGGCTTACTGCGGAGAAAGGTTGCATAGAGCATTTATTATATGTCCAGGTAAGTTTTGTGGGAATACAATAAGACCAATTTTTCCAGAGAAGTAATACATTTTTTATGTTTGTTCTTATATGTAATGTTCCGGGGCTTGTCAAATTGTGATTTGTTCCTAATAGTGTTTGAGAATGTATAAGATATAAAAAGATTTTAGAAGTGTAAGAGGATGTTTTTGCATATTTGCGTAATTGCTTGTAAAAAGATCATGTTGCTATAATGTTGCTAAAGGATATATTTCAAATATACTTCCGGAAAGCACAACTTACGGTGGAGGTGCAATTTGATAGTTTTTGTTGGTCGTTTCGAAGTCTTTCGAATTGTTGTAAAAAGTATACATTTTTTTGTTTATCATTTTGTTAAAACATCCGTGCCTTGACAGTATATGCCTGGTGAACGAGGTGAACGTGTTCGTGCACATATGGATAGCAACGGCATTGCCTTGGAGATATGGAAGATTTATAATCCAGAAATTCAGGAATTGCTAGGAAATGGTAAGAAACGACTTCATGTTGCATCGATGTAATTCTACTCCAAGGACCAGTAGTTAAAAACAGTTACGAATGTACTGTTGTATTTTCCACGATGTTGGCCCTGCCTAGGTTTGCCTTATAGGATGAAATGAATAAGCGCAGATATGCACTAATTGGGCATATCCGTACAAATTGAGATAACTTTAGACACAAAGTGTTAGTTCGGTTTTTTTGTTATTAGAAAGGAAATTGCCTTGAATTGTAATTTGACGCTAGATTTGCACACTTCAACATGTAACTGTTTCGCGTAGCTATTTTTTGCCATCCCTCGGGTTATGGAAAAAACGCTAAAACTAGTGCGTACTTTCCGCGCAAGGCCTCCAACGCGCCTCTAATTAGTTAGACAGTGCGAGGAAATAATGGCGCAGATAGATCTAAACCTTTACACAAAAAAGTCTTTGACAAGTTCTACCTTGCAGGAAATTCGCAGGATATGCAGTTTAGTTTTCTCTAAGTACTTTGATAAACATATGGCTATTGTGAACTTCGTGACATGTGTATTTATAAATATTGTGAACCTTTCTGCACAAGGTGCTACAGTAACAAGGGACGGTCAGCTGCCTCACTATCAAGCGTAACCCAAGCTTCTAAATATCTAAAAATCTGTTTATACAGTTTGCATTCGCTTTTAGTGAATGACGTTATATTTTAATATATGGTAATACCCGACACAGAATGAAAACAAACAAATTATTCACTATATGCGAATAGCGAATAATTGACTGACGTATGCGAATACTCCGAGACTAGCTCTTCTCTGACTACTATCTACACCATTCGATCGGCTCTGTCTGCTTGTATGAGTCACTACGTTTGTCACTAACATATTACTCTTGATTGTGTGTTCACCCAGGTAAAGGTGCGCTTTTACTGGACATTCAAAGTCAAACTACTAACGTCTATTCCTGGTGTCCCAAAACAAAGTGAGTAGCTTTATGAAAATAAAATGAACAGATGCATGTTGAACTCGGTGGCTTGGTACAACCACGTGCGCCTTTTTACTGGAGGAGATACGTTAGTGCGCGGTTTCGAGTCCCGCCGTGTAGTTATGGGGTATGTCTTACGAAGTGATGCAAAAACCGGTACGGTGGACGGTAAATTTTGGCTGATGGTTAGCGCTAAAAATATAGTTGATGCATACACTAATATGGTCGTGGCAATATGCCAATATGAGTGAGACAAACATAAGCGGTTTAGTCACAGATTTTTGAGAGGTTCAGAAGGCCTAATTCGCTTTCTGGAAAGTACATTGCCACTTTCTAAAGTCGAGTGTTTCAAAGGTCTCTACTGTGTGACAATGCCTTTTTATCACTCTGCAGAATCATGTGGGACACCTTACTATAAAAAGCTTCGGGATATTTCTTTCATTTTTGTATAACAGGTAACAGTGACACCTGGGCTTTATTCACCTTTTGATGGGAACCAATGTATGTAAAAAAAATGCAGGAATTGGCAATCAGATATCCAGCCTGGTCATACGTAGTGGCAGCGGATGTTTGTCGGTAATTTAAAACATTTCTTAAGCTTGATTTGGAATTGGACCTCGGAACTTCAACTCGACCGAGCAGCTTTTGTAACAGAAAAAACATTATACCGCAGACTATTTCAGTTTAAGAACGCTATTTGCACTCCCTTCGAATTATCAGTTGTTTTTACTTCTATGGTTAACAAATTCTATCGGTAACGCCTTCATTGTTTTGGATTTTTCAGAGGGCCAAAGAGTTAGTTGTGTTTTTACGTCATACGCAAAATTTATTAATTTCACCTATCGTGTATTCTTTAAACATTAAAAAGAACTATAGGGCCGGTTGCAAACGCTATAGTTTTTCACTGCAATTCTTTATATTACGGCGCAGATATTTCTACTACATAGGAACAGAAAATGTCGTGGAGTTACCAGCATTCTGGGCAACAGCTAAAACTCTTCCAGAAGAGCTCAATAAAGCCATGGACAGGAGGTTAGTAAACATGCAAGAGCTCCCTGATTTCATGCATTAGACCACGAATCTAGAAGCTTATCAGAAGCGAAACCCGGAAATATGTAGAATGCACTAACTGGTCACCATGGTACTATGGGTGGATGAGTAGCAAGCTGTTAAGATAGCATTTTGTGGTTTGAATTTCGTTTGTGGTACATAACTCTCTGCGCGATTTCTATACTTAGAATGCTCAGATACGAGTCTGGAATTAGCCTCGAGCTGACGATGAATAATGTCCACAACGAATTAATTTAGACCATTAACTTTACTTTCGAGTGAGCCATTCCAATGAAAAATATTTTATTATCATGGGCAAATTCATATGATTTTGTCTTCGTTGACGTATTAGTGCAAACGCTTGTATTACCAATGTGTGTCATCAGCAATTTCTAATTTTTAACCCCGAGGATCTTAAAATATGGTCTTTGGCGGAAATCTCGGAGGACATATATGAATCAGAGCGCTTTTTTAACGTTCATACCTTTAACTTAACTTGATGAGAAACATTCAACTGTGGCAAACGATTTTATAATCAACACGCGTGTATTTTACTTCATTATAAGAGTGTAAGTTATTCTTGGGATAATGCGTAACTTTTTAATTGGACAGGATTTCTTGGATTTTGGCTATGGATGTACCATTCATGAAGTTCCATGAACTCTATAATGGGCATTCGAACTGCATGGCCACGCGAACACGATCACGAACCGAAACAGCCGAGCCACTCATGGTTCAGGTAGAATTATATATAATAATATATATATATATATACATGTATATTATTAGTACAAATATATATATATAATTGATTTATCTTCATTTGCCTTGCAGTTTATCAAGTAATGGAATAGTTATTTTCTCTTAGGTACCGATGAAATTAGGTGGGTTTTGTATTTTAACGTTCATTCGTTAGTATGTTCCATACATTGCTTCGGTATATATGAACACAGATCTCTACAATTATAGTGCCATTGTGGTGTTTTATGTATTTTTAGCAACAATTTTCTTTTCGCTCGTCGGAATAACCTTGGTCCAATCTTATGAATATTATTATACACGGCTACAAGAAAGAATCCTTGAGGCGATTACCATTTTCTCTTATTCCCTTATCTCTCGTGTAATTCACTCTTTTTTGTGCACGCAGGGTGGAAAGTCTTGCTCCGCTCTAAATATTGTTTTTTCGACGAGCTGTCTATAAGGGGTTTGTTTCTTTGCGCCTAATAGAAGGTCTATTGTAGTTGTTCTAATAAAGAATAATTGATAGAAACCTAGTGATTACTTTTAACTTACGAACACTGCATTGAGTTAAAATTTTGACTTGTGTTCCTGTAGCTACATGGCCGTTTCTCCAGGAATTGTTCTTATATGATCCTTGACAGCTGTGACAGCTTTCTGCGGTGCTTTTGTTAAAAAATGGCGCATGCTATTTGCTGAAGAACGATACTGGTAATTTATAATGTATCCTTATTTTTTAAGGAAAATATCCCTCAAACTCTTCTTAATTATAGGCCATTATTTTCAAGAGGACCTTTCGGTGCCTAATCCTTGCTAGGAGCAGGAGGTGTCGCATAGTTTCTTCGGATAGTAGAATCTTAAGTGGAAGACTTACTAACCTGTTGGTAGTATCCTACGACGAACAGCTACTATTGCGATCTCCAACCCATGCAATGCGGCATAACCCATGCAATGGCGAGTACAGCACAAGACAACTAATTAACAGGAACAGCACCGCGCGGACTAATGCTAAAAAATCTGAAAATTAGCACATCGTCCAGATATGATCTTACCATGAAACAAAGGATAAAAAGAAAAATCGAGTGTATACTGCGAAACAACATGATTCGCTAGAAAGCTTATAGGCAGCGGAAACTTGCAAACACCGCGAACAAGATTTATTAATCAACTCTGAAACCACCCACAAATCAATACGAAAAGGTGGTGCGATACTTATTTTAGATTTAACTTCAAATACATAAGCCAGCATAAAGAACCCGATTTCGGAGGCTACAATCCAAGTGGCAACTAACCGATAACCAATTAATACATTTAAGTAACTCAGCTATAGTAGTTTAAGCAGATAAATTGCTGTGTTAGTTTAACGGCTCGTAAGTTTAAATGCTTAAGAAGCTGTTATAATTATCGAAGATTTCATGTGAAGTCTAGGTCTCCGATCGAGTGAAACTGTTCTCTTTGAACGTTAATTTCGTAAAAGGGACGTACTGCCATGTGATGCTGCTTACGAAGAAATATTTTCAATAGATACCTCGATGTCTTTCCTTAATAACACACGAAGTTGAAGCAAGCATATCCACAATATTAACAACTGAATTTAAGTTTTGTGTTTTTAGTGTAGATGCATATACGGCAATCCGAAGATTTATATAGGTTAAGCTCACGAAATTTCTAAAGATAGCGCGTTTGTGTTCATCTTTTATAGCAAAAACGCTGTAAAGGCAACTACAGGCGTGACTCATTGAAATATGCGTATCGGCAGGGTTTGTAACTCTAAGCATATGTTTAGTGAAACACTCTTTTTTATTTTCGTTTTTAGGATATCGAGTTCACATTCTACACATGGATGGCAGGCATGGCTGGATCGATCATAATCATTATTCTTGAGTTAACGTACAATGTGGTTGCGCGCACACTGCGATGAAGGACACCGATCGTTGGTCTTATCAGTAAAACATTTTTTAAGAAGACAATCTCAGTGTAACTTCATTACGTCATTGGGTCTATTCATTTGATTATTTTCATGAATGTGAATGTGTATACACGTTATCCAGCGGTAGCATTACTTGGTGGTTTTTCTAAAGTCTGTCAAATGTGGTTAAAAAGCTAAAAAGCAGTTGTTCAATCAATGACCTATGAGTTGTTAATCTTCTCGTTTCCTGAGTAAGCCTATAGTGTCATGAAATTATTCGCTCGCATGCGCACCACCAGCAAGACTCTTGAAGTCGGATAGCCGTCGATGATCGGTAAGTCGTCTTTGCTTTGTTTAGTATGTTATTGATGAGGTTGTCTCTATCCCTTAACCTTATCGAGGTGACTGGGCACTTCGCCGTATCGAAAGAGTGCCATGAAACTAAAAACAGTTTTAGTAACAACTAGCTGAATGAACGGAATCTGATTCAAGGTACGAGTGCATGTTTAAAATAAAATCGACCGATTTTTGCTTATTCAAAAGCCATAGAGCTAAAATTTAGCTTCCAAAATTCACCTCATAGTAAATATATTGAGAATAAAATTCGTTGCCTATGTCAGTTTCAGCCGTGGTACTTCCTCTGCACGACCTTGAAGGGTAAACAACAGCTACAAAGCTTGTTTGGCTGAATGATTGGAAACATATACATACTTTTTTCTAGCCAAGGATTTCGGCTTAAAAGAAGGACTACTAGTTAAACTAAACTTCTTTGAGCAACTGTGAGGTTCTTTGCTCTTACAGGAGGTATGACAGGTGTGTTCTGAGTGCGATAGTCTAATACGATTTTATATTTGTTCAGCTAAAAAGCATGTATTCTTCCATAGAATTACAAAACAAGCTGTTGTGATAATCACCAATTTGCAAGCCTGTTGTTGAGCAGTCGTAAATAAAGCCAGTTTATTTTCTTTAATTCAGAATTAATCCAAATCTGGTTCAATAATGTAATGCATTTTTCATAACGTTCAGAATACATGTTGAATGTTATTTTCGATTTAGTGAAATTTTAATAACTATCCGAGCTACCGGACGAACAACACAGAACGTTTCTTCCAGATAGAGCGGTGAACAGTAAACCACTCATGCTTCCCAAAGGAATTAGTGTTCTACCTGGGTACTGACAATATTATGCTAAAACAGTATACTTTTTAAGTTCATATAGTATGAAACTTGGTTTTACAGGCCTTATTATTTTCCAATCACTGGTTCACGTTTAGTTAAGATGTTAGTTGGGATGGTCCTATTATAAAAGAATGATGAATAAAAACAAAAGTGAACCAAATTCAACGTTGCATCGAAATTGCACACAACTTAAGATTTTCTCATAACTCAATCGGTTCTTTCAAACCGGAGATTTAAATGCACTTCGTGGTTCGTAAAGACAAAAGCTTAACTTGTCTAAATCACGCAGCCTTCTCTTTTAGCACGAGGGGTAATGCTAAAAAACGCATGTGTATTAACATAAAACGTACATGCATTTCAAATAAGAAATTGTAATCAAAAGAAGCTTCAGTTATTAAGATCTAAGTATCCTTAACAAGGAAGCATTCGGAACGTAAGTATCACTATATTTAGTTTCGAATAGAGCCCTTGGCTATATAGAAAAAAACAACTGAAAGACATTACTATAACAAATAATATTGAAAACATTACTATAACGTTTTTTCCACTTCTGCAGGAGCTTTACGGGCAAGTAGAATGGCATGTCTTCAAACCTTTTACGCAACATTAGGTCGTTCACAAACCTTTTGTGTGTCTCAACGACCAAGATGAGCGCGGTTGAACGAGAAAGGTGAACGCCCCCGTTGGTTCACGAATTTATTTAAACCAATAATCACTTCTTCGCATATTTTGGGGCATACACAGGTGCACTCGAACACTAGTTATATCAGAAAAAAAATACCTGGATAGAGAAAACTGCTTCTTTTATACGTGCATTCGACATCATCAGACAACATTTCGCGTCCACGGTAGCATTATTTGTATTACTTCGTGAGGTCGATTCCATACATATAAATGTGTAAACGGCGAGGTTCAAACCCGTGCACCTACGGGTCTCTTCCGGTTGAAAAATGCACGCGAACGCACCAAGTCACCGAGCTCAACGTTCAAGCCAAGCTATGCCCGAAGGCCAGATAATAGGCTCTTCGTCCAGCTCCCCTTGGCCGTCCCCTCTGGTCTTGCTCTCGCTCATTGCTTCTGTTAAGCATCGGTGGTCGCATTTTTCTTTACGATCGGGTCCAAGTTTTCATCCAGAAATCGGAAGCTCATTTCTCCCGCCAAAAAGTTCCAACAACGGAGTCACAGCCAGGAGTACTTTGGTCGGCATCTGGTGCGCACGGCCCACCCTAATCGTTGGTATTCTTTTGGCCAACCTTAGTGCGCCCCTACTCTTTGTTGCGCATAGCCTTTTTATCCAATCTTGTGTGTATGCAAAGTCACGACGATAGTGTTTTCCTAGCCTTCTTCAATCCAAGAAGGTACTCAAAAATCGTACGTAACGCACACATACGTACGAAGGTAATATATTTTGTTTTGATATGTTTCAAATAGAATTTTACATGGTATGTGCTTATTATAGTTGAATGGCCTTGCACAAATTATGCGTTTTGTAGTGTAACTCCGTGCTTTCACCTTGGCAGAAATAAACAAGCACTTGAGCTGCCTCGCTATCACACGAAGCAACGAATTTCGGTATCATAATAATAAATATTACACCATATCATGCCCGCGTCGAGCGTGGCTCATGGTTACTTCACTGCACTATTTTATAGTATTACTATTATTATTATATATATATTATTATTATTATATTATTAATATTATAGTTCAGACTATCAATTATAATATATATATATATATATATATATATAT
>MNPL01003334.1:0-10043 GCA_002081605.1 Tropilaelaps mercedesae
TATATATATATATATATATATATATATATATATACACATATGTACAAAACACATAGAGAGATCTTCAGAACTAGAACTGACTTTAGGACGTGTTTAAGCATCACACGTAAACGATTGCCACAGGAAATGTATCCTGTGCATCTAACATGCTCTTCAATTAATGTTTAGCGTTTTTACCATTAAAGATCGCCCTCCCTTATTATTAACTTATACAACGCGGCAATATTTTCCAGATCATACAGATGATCTAAAAAAAAAAAAAGAAAAAGCCATACCTATGTATTTATACGCTGCCACATGCCAACCGGCCTGTTGTATCACTATCAAATGGAGATCCATTGCGTGAACGTGGCTGAGTTTGAGTGGAATAGGCGTGCGTGCCTCCTGCATGAATCGCATCCTACCAGAGCAACTATTCTGCCGTGATGGCAAGGGCGCGTATTAGCATCTCTTCTTCGCGTTACGAAAATGAAAATCGCACATCTACACTGTTGTACAGACACTGAGCGTCATGGCGTTTGTTCTAGTGAACCTGCTTCGATGCATAACATTCATCGTTAAATCTATGAGAGCCATGTCCACTGCGCCGCTTCTTCTTGTTTCCGTGCGTGCGTGTCCTAACTCAGGCAATTGTTGATGTATTCGGAACACGATACGAGAGGTGACCACAGAGATGCCACATAGGCCGGTCAGCTTAAAGCCAGCAGCTCTCGGTGAGGAAATATATCCGCCATGATTGGCCTTCAACGCCAGCTCCGTTCACGACCTCACGATATCGAGTCGCGATCAAACGGTGCTTATCAGGTCGGTCCGCCGAGCTCGCATCCACTCGAGGTTCACCGCCGACTGATCGATTTTTCTCCACTCTGAAACCAATATCCACTCCAGCAGTGCACAGCCATGTCCGACTGGGCCCCCAAACGTCTCTAAACATGGCTCAACTGCGCCATCCGATATCGCCGCGTCGCGTTCAGTGAGCGCTCGGTGATCGGCAAATCGCCTAACATGTGATCAGGGAGGGGGGTATCGTCCTGCAGGTACACAAAGGCCACCTCGAAATAGGCGCGTTACCAAACGGCCGAAGCTGATCGGTCGGAACTCGCATGCGAGTGACCGCAGGCCAGTTTAGCAACTCCGCCTTGTAGCAGGCCATTGTAGGGCGCTTACTCGGTCTGATCCATGAAGGTGTGTCTCCTAGCTCGGACGAGCGCCAATAGAAAATGCTCAGTGGGGACACTCGTGTGAGCGAGCCTCCAGCCAGCCGCTCCTCGGCGGCCATCGGCTGGTCATGGCTGAATTTCGCAGTGACTAGAGAAGATGTCTTCGTGCGTGTTTCCGGCCATTGAATGGGTTTCGGCCTGCCGCTGTTTGGCCAGCCGGCTCCTCGCGCTACGTTAGCAGGTGCAGGTTGACCTTCCGAGAAGGGGGGAACAGGTTGGTCGTTTGTTGATTCGGATCTTGGTAGAATAATTGTCCACAGTTGGCACGAGCCAAGCCCATTGGCAGGATGCACGCGGGGGGTGTATTCATCTGCGTGTTTTGGCATTCGACTACGGGTGGGTCTGCGTTCGGGGCCAGCCTCGTCGGCGGGTCGGGTATTCTGTTGCAAAATGGGATGTCCACTTTGGCCAGCGATGCGGTATGGGACACAGCCATTATCAGCAAATCTGCACCGGCTAGACATCGACATTGGACGATTGCTCTGCGTGGCTCGTGCCTAGGACGCGTACGTTTGTTCAGTGATGAAAACGAGTGACACCGAAAGGTCCAGCGGACCCTGGACGACCTAACCGAGCATGGTTTAGGCTAGACTACCCCGAGGCGTTGCGTTCCCGCAAAACCTGCGACTAAATATTGCCGCCCACGGCTGCTGGCCGTTGTAGAAGGACATGCAGCCAAGGTGGTTTGACTTTCAGGACCTTCCAGGGCGAACCGCAGTGGCCGACCACTATGAGGAAGAGAGAGGATTTCAGCTAAGTGTAGTATGTCTGGATTCTACTGCGACTAGTTTGGCAAGATATGTGCACTTAATGGGCAGAAGACGTTTGCGCCTCGCTTACCGTGCCCAGGGCAGGATTCATTTCAAGGTCACGTCAGAGGATGAAATTGACGCTTTTCTTTGAGGGTGTCTACCTTGAGCCCTTGGAAAAGACGTGGCTTATAAAAGCAGAAATCATATCAGAGGACAAAATAATTCGTTGATTCTAGACGGAAGATACTTTCAGCTGTTGTGTACTGGATTATTGCTATCATTATTATTATTATTATTATTATTATTATTATTATTATTATTATTATTATTATCATTTTCCTTGGAGAATTCCCCAAGGCATTCGAACAGCACCTCGCGGAGCAACAACTCCAGCTTGTTTTCATTGAAACGATCATTTCTCGTGTGATGATGGCGCGTCAGTTCTATAGATGAGATTGAGTTGGACTTAGTCGTTTTAACATTTCTCTATGCGATCTCCCTGACGCTGCGCCTTGCAACCAACCATCGCTAAGACGCCGACCGTTCCTTATGGGATAGAGAGTCGTCTCAGTTTATGCGTTCAGACGTTGTACTCCTCTTGACACACACACACATGCACACATACACACGCACACACACATACACACGCACACACACGCACCTGTTTCCTGTTTTGTTCCGTTACCGAATGAAAAAATCTTTTTCGAGTTATTCCTCCTGACAGTGCAGCCTTGGCGGGATTTACGTTAATCTGCAGTGAGTAGGAGGAGTTCACAATAACAATGCGGTTTTATCGACGAGATCAGAGATAAATGCCACGGGCACAGGAAAAGGCGTTTAGTGATTGGCTTAGTTATTGTAGTGGTGAATGTTCCGTCAAAGCTGTACACGAAAGCGAACACGACGACTCTGTCACAGGTGGGCGACTTTTGAGACGTACGGAGCGATGTCGACGTAGAGTTGGAAGAGACGAAAAAAAGTTCTTCTGAAGTAAAGGGTTAGCATAGCTCTCGACTCATTAAACAGTTAAATAAACTGCATCTGAAAAAGAACTGCGTACTCCTTTATAGACTTGAATTTTCGAGATATTACAATCGAGATACTGCAACGACGAAATGACTAACAACTGTAGGTGACTCTGTGGTAGAAAAACCTCATCAGCCGACGGGTTAGACAATGGCTATACGGGCGTTGAACGCCGTCTAAACGCGGCGCTTTCTGACTCAGGTTTTCGCGTCTAGACGAGATCATTTTTCACTGCATTTCGTAGCTGTCCGTGCCGATGGATACGTTCGAATTCGAGACCAGGCCACAGAGACAGGCTGCACACTGAGAGTTGGACGGAGTGCTTAATTGTCAACGGCCGCATTCGAACACAACCCCCCGAAGAAAGTTTACATCGAGAGCTTCTAAGTAGATGGCGGACTTCACATCCGAGTACGTAGTGTGATTTACTACACTGTAAGCACAGTATATATAGATTAGGTAAACTTAATAAATTAAACTCAGCGAGACGCAGTTCGATCTTTATTTAACTGCAGTGCTTTTGGGCCCGCAGATCTCCCTAACGCTGCTAAGCGAAGCAAAAAGGCCGACGTCACCTCAGAATTGCCCTGATGCGTGGAACACTTCACTGCCCTCGGTATCCGCCAGCTCTTCTTGATTGCCACGTGGTTGCGCCGACATCGAATGTCGTGATGTACGAATAAAGACGCAGCATTTTGCTCGTAGACTCATCATAACCTCCGTCTACATCATGCGCGTGCTTCCGTACATATTCAGTGTGTGATAACAATACCACGAACCCCTTCATTTGTCCTTGCGGGCTCTGGCCAAACTTGGCGCCTGCCCCCGAAACTCTCCGATACCCCCAAGCAAGGCTGCTGTGGTGAACAGCACCCCCGTCACGTTACGCGCATTTCCAGTGAGGCGGAAGAAATCAGCGAAAAACACCTGTTCTTCGTCGTGGCGCCACCGAGCCAGCGCCAGGCATCGCTTGCGACTCCTGAGCTCGCGTCCCCCCTGCGACTGTATCACCCCGTCGAGTGCAGGAACTCCGCCTAGTTCGTTGGGCGCGCTGTGGGGGAGCAGCATTGGATCGGAGCTGGGGTACACCAGAAAGGCAGTTCGTCTCTGCGGCAAACCCCCGTCTGCGGGGATCGATCGAGCTGGAACTCGGAGTAACCTCGTGGAGCAGTTTGCTGAATGCCACTGTACGAGCAGACCCTCACAAGCAGCGACTACCCCCTTCTCTACCCCACTCTGGCCACTGACTTCGGGGGAGTTGTCTTGAAGGGGGTCAGCTCCGGGGGTGTGGAGACTAGATTAGCGTGCAATGGTCCAAGATTGGCCGATGTAAGATAGAGAGAGCATCGACCCTTCTTGGTCGGGGTTGTCTGGGTGCCGGCAGAGGGTCGGTCTGTCAGGCACAGGGACGAAGAGAGCTTCAGAGACTCCGCAAACGATAGCAAGTGGCTTGAAGCCCAACGCCGATGAGTTTGTCGCTCTACGAACGCATGTCAAAGCCGTCCCGTCGGTTTTGCGAGGGGACTCCGCGACACGACGCTCGTACAGGGCTTCCACAGGGGTACGATCTCTGGCGTGGAAGGTTCGCGGGCCGCGGTCGAGAAAGTAGTCTTTTTAAAAATAAGCTTTCAACCACGATACTTCGTTGCGGATGATGGCGGTCACCGTCTCAATGTGGCGCGAAGTGGCCGCTGTTCGTGGAGGATTCGCTCTGGCCAGGAGGAGAAAAAGGCTGTGATTACCTAAAAGGGTGCGGGCGATGCAGAGATCGGTGCAGCGGGAATATCTAATAGAAACATGAGTCACCGACCCATAGAGGTTGGTCGCCATCGTTTGTCAGCCCGTTAACAGGTGCCGGGCCAATGCTAATTGCTACACTTCTAATTAGAAGCATACACGATGCATGCACTTGAGATGACTGTCCCACCGATCAGCGAAATGTCGCCCGGAGACTTTGGCTGCACGAGATGGTTCGAAACAATCATGAGATGGTGCGGCAGAACGCCGCCAAAATGAGTTACAGTGCCCATTGAATGCCTTCGGCCAATGGTGAACTGCTGTGCTGAGTTGCCAACGTTAGGCTGGTGGACTTTATCGAAAATGTCGGAACTCGTTCGAGCTAGCCGAATACAGGGGGCCTATGAGAGGTTTGATTCCGAAGATTAAATCGGGCTCCTACATGGCGTTCGCACGCTTGCCATGGCGATCCGGTCAGCCAGATATAGCGAACGGGCAAACCGGAGCAAGCGCTTTTTTCAGCGTTCTGGAACACTTTTCGAGATCATATCGAAAGAAATGAATCAGTGTACAGTTGAAGGTTTTTCGCCACAAAAAGTTGCGGCGTACCTAGTTAATAGAGGCTCCCAGATATTCCCTAGCCATTCTCAGGGATCGACCCACAGCGGAGAGCTTTTGCCCGCCGCAGAGGTCAAACTCGTCTTGGGCTGCCACCTTTGGAGGCATAGACGATATTGCGCATTGCCAGCCCATTGCGTTCCGCTGTCCACCTAACGAAAAATACGCGGCTCTCTATACAGCTCTTCGATGATCCACATTTTCTCATTTTAAGGGGCGTCGATATCTCTGACGCCAGCCTTTGGAGTGCAGGTGCAGGTTCGCGACCAGCCGGGCAGCGCCACCGGTTGAGAAGGACGCATTGCCTTGCCAATGCTGCGTTTGCCGACACCCCTAACCCACCTCGTCGCGAATAATTCCCCTGGGTGGCGCGCGATTTCGCGGCGGACGCGCTTCCGTATGCCAGGAACGCCCTTCGCCCGATATTCAGATGATCAAAGCTGCGGCCAAAGGGTGAGCTTGATGCAGGCGAACGACAACGACAGAGGAAATTAATTGATAACGAATTGCCTATCCTACACCTGACATTCCGTTCCTCTCCAAGAGAACCTCCCCCAGATTTTTGGCGACCGGTCGACGACGCGATAAATGCCTGGACGCGTGGCGCAGGTTCGCCACCTTGCCTTGGAAAGGCTTGTGAAGCGATGGCCGGTCAGGATTCGAGGTGGGCGTACGGATGACGAGCTCCATAGGAGCATACGCCCCGGACGAACGATCCTGTTGTCCATAGTCCTTGCCGAAAGGACTAGTTCTCCTGCGACCGACGGCCCGCCGCGGCGTTGAACCGAGGGATCGTCGTAACCCCGTTGCACACATGTTATATCTATCGTGCAAGCACATGAGCGTCGAAGGCGGTGGAAGTCGCCAAAATAGGCCGACATCTTCGGCCAAGCGGAAACTGCAATGGGGAAGAAGGATGGGCGTGACAAAAGCGACATTTTAATGGGACCGCGACGATCATTTGTGGCGCAAATGGGTCGCAACAACAGCAACGCGGTGTGATAGAAGGGTGATAATAGATTGGGTTCACTTTCAAGCGATTCTCATTGTTGTTCCGCGCTGTTTCGTTAAGGAAGCCATTGCACTGGAAGCGCATCGAAGCAGCTTTAATGTGTGGATATATTATTAATTGCTTTGGTGCGTTTCGTTGAAACGGCCTTACGTAGCCAGGCAGGCCATTGGGCCTATTTTGAGGCCAGTCTCTGTTCGCACGTGTCTCATGTTTGTTGTAGTCCTAAGCTTAACGCTATAGGTGATCTTCCGGTTTCAAGGACGCAAATGCTCGTTGCCTCGCCGCCATTGTTTCGCTAGACTGGTGCGTAGAAACATTGAGCTAAAAAATTCGCACTTGTTTCTCTAATCTGTTCGATCCTGTTTTTGATCGCGGACACGCTTCTTGAGCAGTTGGTGCTGCGAGATATATTTGAATTTTAGCTTGACCCGAGCTTGAACCTGAACCCCGGTCATATTAGTGCAAGACGTAAGTTCACGACATTGAATGAAAAACAGACGATGGCCTATACTACCCCCGCACCTATACCTTTATACTTATATATGAGCAAGAAACAACGCGTAAACGATGAGGTGAATTGGCAGTTGTGAAGTCACCAGCCACTTCTCTAAGGAGCTGTACGAGTAAAGGTCGTTCTCGCGACCCGCACATTATGACCAACCGGTTTAGTTAGCCACTTCGACAGCTCTTCTGCTACACCTGAACACCATGTCCTCGCTGCCGAACTTCAACATCCACTCGCTTGCGATAGTTAGACACCTACACCTCTAAGAGACGCACTTACATTACGTTCATCCACTCCAGCGCTGAGACAATGATACTTTCCTGCTCACTCGGGGAAAAACCTCGCCCGAGCCGACATCAATCTTCGTCAACCGGTAGAACTCTCGGCGGCCGTACGCGTTCGCAAACTGAGGTTTTGCCCTCAGGCAAAAGCTCGGCCTCCGCCTAACCCTTATGGCGGCTTTTTCCTGTCCCGAACTCGAAGACCGACTAACCAGACGTGTCTTCGGCCAGGCCACCAGAGCATCCACCCCCAGAGATGGATCAGCCATAGGCTGTTTACCATTAATGTTAAGCGTAGCACATGCTCGCGAAAACGCCTATATCTTCAAACCCCCGAAGTTTCTCGCTTCCCTGATGCTGCTTGCCGCCTGTGGATGGTCTCGACTTACAAACAAAATTAGCATAACAGCGAACGGCTGGCCCCAAGCCCACAACCGGCGTTCGTACAAGCCTCTCGCGGCGTCTCCTATTTCTCAGGACGACGCATAGCATGGCCAGAGCTACCATTGGGTATTCCGCAGAAGACAACAGACAACCTCCTCAACCCTGTTAACCACCAGATATGGTATCTGCATATATAGCCCCCCCTCTCTCTCTCTCTCTCTCTCTAGATATATATATATATATATATATATATATCTGCCTCGCTGCTACGATTGCCCGTCGAACGTATTCGCCCCGCAATCCTTCCTCGTCTGGGGTCTTCCTTGACGTTGATAGCGCGGACAAGCATATAGATGCATCTCGGCTTAGCCTCTGTCAGCTGTTAGCTGGCTCCTAGATCTTCGCTAACCAAACGCTTACGACACCTGCGACGAAATTCAGCGCGCCACTAAAAGAGTCCCCGCTGACAGGCTGTTAAGTTCTCAATCGCACCTGCTAACCGGCGCAGCTAGCGAACAGGGGAGCAAGTTTCTCTAGGCGCGAACAACTAGTAGTTTAGTTAAAGGTGAGCTGCCAGGTAGAAAACAAAGAGAGAGAGAGAGAACGAATAAAGATAGATAGATAGACAGAGAAAATATGGTGTCAAAGAGCGAAAGAGAGAGAATGTCGTGAAGAGAAGCTACAAGGGGACTCGGGCTGTAAGTAATACGCGGGGCTGGTAGAGAAGTGTGAAATTCATCCGAAGTTTACCTCGCTCCTGTCTCCCGGAATAGACCAGACCGAGTTAACGCTAGCTTGGACTAAGTCGTGATTATAGACGACCGGTTCGGGCTCACTGCGGCCATTGTACGTGGCTACGTTTCCTTCAAATAGACAACAGCAGATCCTGATTTAGCGAAATGAACTGCCGGAGACAAACAATTAACCTGATTTTGAAGCGGTAGTCGTCCACGTAGGACAAACATAGTAAATTTCATTTGGTAATATATCACGCGGTCACGTGGAAGAGGAGAGCTGCTTAGTAGTCCCTAGGTTCAAACCTGCCAACGTGATTCGGATATGTCGCATCACCTAATCCGAATTGGGCACCATTTGTGCCCCTGAATAAGTCAAATGGCGATTGGTTGATATTGGCGTATTTTTCACGAATGGTTCTCCAATTTTGGCACTCTCTTCCGTTGACAATAAACGGATAAAACGGCTGACACATTTCGTTCACGATATCTCCAAGCAACTCAGAGAGAAATTGCACTGTTGGGACGTTAGCCAAACAACTACAGACACATCTTTGGGTGGGCTACTCAACAAATGTGTGTTAAACAAACATACTAGGTAACTCAGCATTAGTAGGCCAAGCGGGCGAAGTTATTACTCGATGTTGCTGGATAAGAGGATGTTGCGTTTACTCATTGGCGTTAAAAAACCATCTGGCGAACAGGTATAATCATGACCAGTAAAGTTCATACGAGTAAAATTATAGAAAAGTAAAAAAAAACGAGTAAAATAGTAAAATTCATTCAACTACGAGACTCTTTTTCGTTACATACCTACGATTGCTTATGTTCTGGATGAATCAATTTAAGAAGAAAAGAAACTAATAAAAAGAAAACGTACAATTTATACCGTATGTAACTGCGAAAGCGTTGCCCAAGCAAAATGACAGAAAACTAAGCGGACGGTAAGTCTGGTCAATAATTGGGAGGCTCCTGAGGCATTCTTTTTTCATTCAAAACATGTCCCTATTAAAATTTGCCGAAAATGAATTTGGCTCACTCCTATTGAATAGATGTTTGCAACAGAATTTAAACTGTGCTATTCATACTAAATCCCGTTCATTAATCCCTTCTTAAGCGGTTAATCGTTTAAACGTTTACTTAAACGTCAAATCACACAAGATCGACGATAAAATCGATCACACAAAAAGCCGACGATACCAGTAAAATATGCACCAGGCATCCAGGTGGTGATCGTAATGTGTAATTCCAAACCGTATTTGAATTGCGTTGAACACGCGTAAAGAAACAACTGGCGTCATAATCATTAAGATTTTTGATAATTTTCCATCGTACGAGACACGAAGCGCTCCAAATGGCCCTCTTGCCTGGAAACGGTGGCTTCCTGCATGTGCCTTATGATAGAAGATCGTACGATTTCATAAAAACTATTCACACGATTTGTAGTCGTAAAAACACAGTAACGAGCACAAGATAATTACATAGAGAGGTAAACCTCGTACGATCTCGCTTTTTACCAATTTTTGACCGCCTGTAAAGTTCAAAATTGTTCGACCTTTAAAACAGACTTAAACGATAAATTAGTCGAATAAGTAGAGAGGGACGAGCATATTGTCAATATTTACAGAAGAGCAAAATGTATGTGATGGGAAGCAAATAAAGCTATAGGTCCTTACCTAAGGTTTAATAAAGCCATATCAATTAAGTTACCAGTGCCTGCAGTGTTTTCCATATATATATATATATATATATATATATATATGTAAATATGTAT
>MNPL01003337.1:0-14683 GCA_002081605.1 Tropilaelaps mercedesae
GTAAGGTTCGTGTGTGTATATGTATATATATATATATATATATATATATATATATAACAATATATATAACATGGCTAATCTCAACTTTCAATTGGACCGTGTCAGGCTTTACTATAAACTCACTTATTTCATTTCAACTAGTCAAACCTTGGAGCACACCATGAAAAAGCCATGCCAATTAGGTTCCTAGCTGAACGGTGACATATCATAGGCCTTTTAACTTTACTTTTAATGAGGATTACTTACAACCACCGTATAGGGGTTCAACACCCTAGCAGAGGACTAGCTAGTACACGATTGTGAACTCCCCATGCATGGCGTGGCTTTCATCACATTTCCTACTGCTTGAGGTTCAGGCATAATGTGGCGTCTGCCATTAACTAGTAGTGGATCTGACCGGCACTAACCTCGCTTAAGGAAACCCCTTAAGCGAGGTCAGTGCTATTGTACCTCCACACACAGAGTATACATATGGAACAGAACGTATGGAACAAAGGCAGAAAACATTTTGTCTCGACAATGCATACCTGTTTCATATTTTCCCGCGCTGCTATCACTTTTGGCACGTTCATCTGGAGGAACTCCGCTTGCTCCGAAATGGCTTTGAGCAGCTGATTAAAAGAGTCCAATTTCGTGAGAAGAAAATCACAGCGCTCGTCCAAATGGGCTTTGAGCTCGGTGATGTCGGCAAGACTTAACGAGGCGACTGAAGCCGCGGTCGTTCGAGCAAGGTGATCCACCGCCTTTGACGGATCCCCTGCCATCTTCACCTAAACCTGTTGACGAGTATGGCCGCACTGTCAGTGAAAATGCATCTCGATAGGCTCCAACCAAACAAGTTAGTTGGTAGAAGTTGAGAGAGCAAATTTCAGCAGCGTTCAAAGCTTCCGCTGTAGAAGTTCGTTCCAATGGTGGACTGACAACAGTGGTAAATAGCACGCGACATTCTCCAAACTATCTGTCGGCACACTTTCTGTATATACGCGCTTTACCAAAATCAAACAGCCAAAACTCTCTGCACCGGCGCACATGTGATGAACATATCTAAATGAGGCCAAACACGTTACGTCCGAAAGCACATATCTCGTACGAATAATGTAAACATATAGACATATCTGTCGTGACGTTGGTACTACAACTGCGTGCAGACTTTTAACTATCTAACGCACACTGCTACGCCATTTGGAAATGTGCTATGGCCGTGCTCACCCAATTCCAACGGATCCTGCGGAAAAACGAATGAAGGTATTCCAATCCAAATAAAATTACTGCTTCATTAGGACATGACGATTTCAGCTAACAGAAATTAGGCACTGACGGCCCGTATAACAAATCCTTTTGTTCCTGGGTTTCCATAACCAGCTGCGGGTGTTATCTCTCATTTGTTTTGACAGCTTGTTTCGCTTAGTACAGAAGCATCGAGCTAGCGTTTCTGCCCAATCTGCGTAGTGTACCAAGTTGTTTGTACGAAACATCGAAACTGTTTGCAGAGGCGATTGAGCATTTTAATGCAACCGTGTCGCAGTCGGCAAATCGGTCAGTCCAAATGCCTGTACGTGGCACAGAACCTTCTATAGAAAGGCTTCGCTCGAGATGTGGCGGAAATCGATGAAACTTGAAAAGTATCGATCGAGCGCGAGTAAGGATTGTTCAATTAAAGGTCCGCGCTATTTTGTTTAAACAGATTTGTTATACTCGTCTGTTGTTTCACCAAATGCTGTGCTTCTTTGTAAACGTGGTCAAAAATCTAACAACTGGCGAACGCTTGCAGGGAAACACATTTGTACTGCAAAGAAAACACTGAACTTTATTTTAAGTCAGGCTATGTGTGATAGAGTTGTAAAGCACTATTTTCAGTGTGGTTCGCATAGCTAGACAGGATGATGAAATTAAAGGAAATATGTAAACGTCACCATTGAAAAACCGTGTCAGGACATATGAACTGAGTGACGTTTTTTAATGATTGTGGTTCGTGACTCGCTTTCTTCTTGGCCTTCAGTGTTGAAACTCCCTGCACTGCGTTCGATCATATGGCGGACATCGCCTAGATGATTGCGTTCCATCCTTGTTGGATTAATTAAGGGCAACCGTAGTTTGAGTGGTACAGCCGATTATGAAACACGGTTATGAAAGATAGTCAATAACGGAGAACACCTTCAGAGTAGTGTGCGTCAAAGTTATCCTAGACCTATGGATATGGAGTGTACATCTTATAAATATATATTGTCGAAACGAGTATTCTTTAGATCTAAGCACACACTTAGATGTAAGGCCTTTTATTCACGGCGCGAAAACTTTCACCAGCTCCGTCAGACAGGGTGAAACATGTCAATGTGCCTTTAAACAATTCATTCCCTATTTCACTGTGTTACTTCAACCATATACGCCTTTTTCGTCCGTTCATAGAATAGAGAGTAGATTGAATTCTGTGTTACTCCTTTAGTTTCTAAAGGTAGAATTACAGTCATTTTTTTCGTCAGTGCGTGCACCTGTCCCTCTCTTTTAAAAATTTGGTTCTGATTATCGGAGTAGCTATCCCAAAGTCGATTCAAGCGATTCCATGACGATCTTCCCTTTTTTAGCGTCAAGAGATTTGTGGAGTTCGTTGAGTTTACTAGTTCCTTTGGCCTTGACCTCTGGTTATTGTATGGGGATTATTGGTTAGAGTTCCGTTCTGGTTGCATCAAACCTTATACGGACGAACTGGCACACCTGACGGCACCTACTTCTATTTTAGATCAAGACAGTCTAGCGTCAAACGACAAAATTCACCAAATCAAGCGAGTTAGTTAGCCGAACAGGGAAAAATACCAACAGTCGGCGCCCAAACTGGCGGTCACGACGATGACGACAAAGAGTGATTCAAACTCTCCCGACGGAGCCGCCACTGTCGAAGAAATGGCCGAGATGGCCTTTCATCTGTTAGCCGATCTCGGATATTCTACCACACAACACGAATTTAATGAGTAAGTCCAGCATTTAAAATTGATAAGGACAGCTACAAGTTGACAGTTGTTTTTAAGAAAACTTCCGAGGCACACATTGCTGGTCACGTGAATGGGGAACAAAGAGTCCAGTAGCCCTTACACAGTTATCAAGATTGTCTCATTTTGAAAATATAAACGATTGTTAATGTCAACACACATTGACAAAGCTCAATTACATACAAACGAACACATTGCAATCAGATTTAGTTTCATTGACTTTCAAAGAGTGATTAAGTAACTCTTGATACACCTGCTATCCGTATGCATCCATCGGGTTTTGTTTAGTACAGAGAAAAAATACGAGATCTGCAAGATGCAAACATGTACGTGCGGCTAATTCGCTTGATGTTGTCACGATTTTTTTATACATTTCAGACGGCTTTTCATTCAGCCAAACAATGAGGCGTTTATATCCGTGTTTCAGTTTCTTCTCCCTCTGCTCGACCGAAGAGAATATCGCGATAGGTTCAAGTTTGTCCTGCGAGTCGACGACAAACGCAACGAGGCTGAATTTCGAAAGGTGAGTGAGTCTAAACACACACGTATATATATGCTCTTATATCTATGGTCTTTCTTTAATTTTTTGTTATAAGTCGGCATTGTCTCTGATGTGGAAACCATCTTGCGTATCTTCCAGGCGCTATGTACTTATCTGCAAGATCTGGCTAAGAGAGGCGACTTAGGATCAGATGTGCCTCCGATTAAGATGGCTCTGTTCACTACACCAGGTATCTGCCGATTGAGAGCTCTAGTTGATTGTGAGATAACCACAATGCTTGACCCTTCTGCCCAAACGATAGAAAATGTATGTATTCTTTCAGCAAAACATAGGCCGACTGAAATAAGTTGGTTGCGTACTTCGACGTTGCAATGCCAGGTTACAATGCAAATGTGTCCTGCTTACGCTTTTTAGAAGTACTTTCAGAGTTGTTATCGGAGACGCTGCAAACTTTACCTACGTGTTAACATCGTGCATGTGGACACTCCGCATTTTAAGGGCGGATTGTCGTGAAAATCGGTGTCCAGACGTCTGTAGAGTGCTTCAATTCCACGCGAGTATTAAGGGACTATCTAGACAAAGGGAAATCTATTTGGTTGTAAGGCTTGGAGTGAACTCGTTCACTATGCGGTCACGGGTACCTGCTGTGCAGACCATAGTCATCAGTACGGCACTTGGATTTCTCTGTCAAAGTTGAGGCTATCCCGAGGCTTAGCCGTACTCGACCACCCAGCCGTTCGTCTACGGCTCCACGTGGATTTACTGGATTTAGCGTGGTTGGCGTGCTTGGTCGAAAGAAGCTGCGGTGGCGGCGGTGGGCGATGATTCGTAGGCTCAGTGTCATTACTAACGGAGTGAATATCAACAATGACTCACATTAAGTAAACATAGATGGGTGACCCGGCATGAAGCGTCAAAACTGTCAAAATAATTTGGTCGTTTTTTGCCGAACGAAAGGCACTCGTAGCGTTAAATGGCATATGCTTCAATAAAGAAAATATCCGATAGTTGGTACCGAGCAGTGTATTGACCGGAGACTATTGTAGGGTCGTGTACGAGCTGGCCTTTGGATATGTGGTGGCTAATCTTGGCTGAGAGTTTTGAGGTGAGCTGTGGTCAGGGTGGCGCTGGACCCATTTTTTGAACCCATATTGAGGCGTAGCCGGTATGGAAAATCTGGAATAAACTTACGCCGATACACGTGACGTATATTTGCCGAATAATCTACACATTCAGAGCAACCGTACCAAAATGCATCGCGATAAAATGACCATTCCTCGTTTAGTTGTGCCAACAACATGGCAGGAACTCTTGGTACAATATCACGCGGTCCCCTCATCTGTTTTATTGTCACGATTGTTGCGCCGGAGCAGGTTCTAACTAAATACTCGATCGTAAAAGTTGGAAATAAGTTTTGTTACAATAATATTTTAAAGAAGCCGTAGCTATCACTGTACGACATCGCGCAGTTGGGCAGCAAATCGGCACACCATTAAAAGCTTCGGTCAAGTGCTCACTGTTTTTCGTTGTCTGAGCCGTCTTCATCGTCTTCAATGAGAGTTATTTTTGGTTTCTCGCGGCCATTGGGCAGAACCACCTGAAATTCGAGAGCGGCAGGCATATCAACGTTAACCGTTGAATTGCAGAGTCAACGGAGAGCCGAGCTGATAGAGCATCAGTGTGGCTAAGCTGATTCATCGGGTTGTCCAAGGGCCTAATCGACAAATAAAAAAAGGAACAGCCGAAGTCGTACTGTGCAGTGCGCAAGTGCATGATTCAATCAGTGTAAGTGACGAAAATAGCACCCGTTGGATCACGTGGATACGTGAGAATAAGATTCGCAGAGCGTGTCGAATTTTATGCAATTTACGTGCCATTTTGTCGATTTCTTGATCAGACTTCCACATTCGATGTTTCGAGTTGCAGTTGTAGTAAATCTGCCGCTTCTTGTCTTGTATCGATACACTGAATTCCTCTTTGGTGAAGTCGTCTGAGGAGTCTTCGTCCTCGTATCGGCCGATCCAATCAAGGTGAGATTCGACCTCTGGAACCACACTCTCTTTGGAATCAGTCACTTTTGCTACTGCATCTGGCTCATTGAATTCTGGAGGGGAGACGCACGAAACCGCGACCGATGCCGTTGAGCTCTGAAGCTCGGTTGAGGCCATTGAGCTCCGTTGATTTGACCACTACATATGTAAATACAAATAAATGTATTTGATTGTTTGTACGTATGATTGCTATTATTTTTGTTACCATTATTCCTATTACTATTAGCGGTAATTATTGTTATATCTCATGAGACTAGTACTTTTTGACGTCTTATGGGGGAGAAAAGTCTCCACCGTATGAAGCGTTTTTGCGAACGTCAACTTGTACATCATCGCCTGGCTACCTGATGCCGATCGCGCAGCCCGAACCATGTAATATTCACATAAAATCACTAGTTTATCTATCCAATCAGTAGAAAAAAAACTTTACATCATTGGCAAACGGAAATATTAACTTAATCCTGATACGAAAGCCCAGCAACTTCAACACGAGAAACCTTCCAACAGTAGCTTTCTGATTCATATTATCGGATAGAAACTAAACAACCTTCGCAACGCCCGCCTTTTTTCCAGTGAGACCCAGGGCGACCCATTGAAAACAGTAAAGAGTCAGTGCCACTTTCACGTGGAATACACGATATCCATCTCATTCAAAAAATCGGTTATTGTTATTTTTGCAAATGTTTTAGATAAAAATTGAAAAAAGTGGACAGCCCGTACGGCATCAAAATGGCGATCACGTGCCCTACTATGTTAAAGCACAAAACGGTATCGAGTTCGTGGCTTCGCGTTGCTTGACAGACAAACAGAAACCTAATATTACAAAAGAAAACCACCGCCCAATTGAACATCATTAAAACGTCTTTACATAGTGATGCGGGACGCTCTTTAATTATATAAAAAATTAACAAACAACGTGATACCACTTAAGTACAGTTTTCGGAATCTTTTTAAATACATTCTGTTTTTCGCATACCATTTTTGAATAAGCAACTTTCAAAAATAATCAGGCTTTTTGAGTGAGTCGTAACAGTAGGTTATGCCCCAACTTTAAGACTTATCGACCTAATAAATATTCGCACAGTGGCAAGTAAAACTTTGCAAACGAAATGCAGTTTCTATAAGAAAAATAAGCCAAATATGATCAAGTGACGCATAAATTTAGTGGGGAATTCCGTTCTTAACCGGAACCGTCTATTACCAATCTTGTCGTACTAACCTGTCTGTGGAATGCTTATGCACAATTACCCCCAAAGGGTTGCCAAAAGAAGGGCGCGATGTTGGCCAATGCCGCCGGAGCTAAAGGAGTAAATGACACCATATGCAGCACAGAGAGTAGTCATCATCTAGTCTAGCTGAAATCGTCTGCTATGGAGGCAAGGTTCAAGCTGTGTCATTGTGTGCGTGTGTGTGCGTGTGTGTGCGTGTGTGTGCGCGTGTGTGTGCGCGTGTGTGTGCGCGTGTGTGTGCGTGTGTGTGCGTGTGTGTGTGCGTGTGTGTGTGCGTGTGTGTGCGCGTGTGTGTGCGTGTGTGTGCGCGTGTGTGTGCAACTGAGTGAACTGAAGCCGATGTACATGTGTTTTTATTTGCCGGAAAAATCTGATCCGTAATGTTAATTTATTTAGGTTACATCAGAGCAAATGATCTGCGCATCTTTTTTGTGTCAAACATCACAAGAGCAGCGAGAGATTGATGTACTTCTGGTGTGTATTTGTGGGGTGGGCTATGGCTGGTTAGGAACAAGAAGCAACTAATATGATTACCGTTCCTGACATGATCCGCCGCAAACGGTGAAACATTAATTCTCCGAATGCTACATAGCAGGAAAGACTGCATAAATAAATAAATGTAGTTATGGAGGGATCCTCGCTTCGTGAGTTTAGCACAATATCGTTTTGAACCAAACGCAATTTGTGCTATAGAAATAATCGATGGAAAGTTGCTGTACACACGATAACATTAGGTATTGTTATGTATATTTGCCTTTAAAGTAGACATTTGTTCTAAGTAAAGTTTGCCTTTAGTTTTTTTGCCTCTGGTTTTACTGACTGCTCCCGTTCCGCCAAGTGACGTACTTTCCACTGATGTACTCTAAACACGCACACTAGAATAAAACCACACGGTCTGTCAGAAAATGCATCTAAAAAAAAGGAGTTCGAAGACTTGCAGAGCGTACAACTCGAAAACTTGTGTAAAATGTGAATCTAATCCGAATCCGAAATCCGAAGTCACCTGAAATAGTTGACGCTCGTACAAGAAAATTCTAAAAATATTTCCTCCCTACGGTTATACTGTTCGTAAATACGTACCGCTTGCAGTCCTACACCGTTGGACAGGACGAACTGGTCTTGCTCTAGCTATTAAAAACCTTTGCTCTCGGCATTCCTTTCTATTATTTGCTCACTTCCGCCTTGTAGCAACTTTCTCGTAGCATGGTCGGCTAAATCTGCGATATTTTTGCTATGAACCATGGTTATTACGTATGTGATGCTCGCCATCTATCCTCAACTTTAATTGAGCTACTTACAAACAAAGCGTTGACAGCAATCAATAGCCGGATTTTTTATTAATCCGAAGTTTAAGGCGGGGTTCACGACGCTCTGAGTAATCATATATAGCTCCGAATGGCAACAAATTTCGTGTTTTACTACGATATACATATTGGGGGAAAATATTTTTTTCACTTGACGAATGTCGTGTGTGCCTTTTAACGTTTCGTATGGTTTGCCACAGGGAGGAGCACGTTCCTACATGTACTGCTGTGCGTCATAGAGGCGGTTCTGAGGCGAAACGCTATGACGCTCGGACTGGTGGTCGCCCCAACTGGTGAAGCTGCGGAAGCACTGCGTAGTGGGGCCGACTTCTATCGAACACAGTTACAAGCCGACGTTCAGGTTCGTCAGCAAAGAAGTCATTTCACAAGCCGAGATGGCGCTCTGCATTATCGTGATACCGTAGCAGGCGTTAGGGGTAACCTTTTACAGGATAAGGGTTGGGTTCTATCGTTACTGCGACGAAAAAGCCAAAATAATGGTGATATTGAATAGCTAGAATCAGATCTTTTTTCGTGATTCAAAGCTCTGGTTTAATAGAATCTCCAATGAAACTAATTCTTTTTTCTGGCTAACCCAACGTGAAGGACCAACGTTAAGGCATGAATAGGAAATACCGCGTGCTAGTTTACAAATTCGATCATAGAACGAATTCTCAAGTAGCCATGCTTTGGAAAATATTTTTAATCATTTCTCAGAGGCTCTGTCAACGTTTAGACATACAGGGGGGTACAAATTTCGATCGCTGCGCCATCAAGCAGTCGGTCACCCTGTAATCCTCCAAAAGCAACTCGTCCGCAGCAGGCGGTACGGCAAGGTGTAAGGTATCCCGGTAGTCAGCTCTGAAGGCTGGCCGCCCTACCTTGGCCCATGCGAGGGCTGCGGCTATTAACCTTGGCTTTCAACCAAGGTCGATGAGGTGCCCTACCTTGGCCCGTGCGAGGGCTGCGGCTATTAACCTTGGCTTTCAACCAAGGTCGATGAGGAGTCTCTATTGGCTCATCGGCTCCGCGGAGTTAGCAGCACTTCGGTGTTGTCTGCGGGGTTCCCTGCTGCCTGGGGTTCAGGCATAATGTGGCGCCCGCCATTGACTAGCGCCTGCGAATTATCGGGAGGGGGTCTTTCTACGCACCGCTGTGGTAAAACAAGGCGGGGATAAAATTTAAGGGGTTAATGGCCCCTTACGTTGATTCATCCTGACCATTGGAACCTGCCCATTTTCAGGTGGCCAGATGCGGCCGCGAGCAGATGCAGTCCCAGATCGAGTCGTTGGTCGAAGAACTCAAGAGGACAGAACAAGCTGTTGAGAAGGGCCGCAGTGAACTCCGTCGAGCGCAGCAGCAGGAAAAGGTATTCGTTGCAATCGAATGCGCTCAAAAGACGAAAAATTGCTCTATTTTACTAATGATTCTCAAACGGCTGTCCAGAGAGGCACTGTGTAGACTAAACTGTAGTATTAAAATCGAGTCACAATGTTCGAAAACAGCGAAACATCCACCGTTCTGACACGAGAGCACAGCTCGACGTATTCACCGCAATCATTGTGCATCTGTTGTCGCCGCAGGTATTGGAGTCTGATGAAAGAAATTTGGAGCGCTTCTCAGCGTGCATCACCCAATTGAGGAATACGTCGCGTCGTTTAGCCAGAATTCTTCATATCGCCAGCGTCAGCGATCAGCCAATCGATGCTGGCCAAGTGATCGAATTGCCAAGCCAGCAGCTAATCGCCGCCTGTCCTGAACTACAGCAAATGGTACGCCGTAGAAGGGTACAGATTTTGGTATGGCCATGGCTGAACAGATCGACGTATGCTTTTCTAGCGTGGATAGTTAGGAAATTTGTGTTCGAATGGAAACCGTAAACTTTTGTAGTCATTAAGAAACGGCCTAATGTTTCCTAAGAAAGTTTCCATTGCATCGTTCCATTTCGACTCAACACCATTGCATCGTTCCTTTTACAGACTATCCAGCTGGATGCACAGATGTTGTCGGGCCAAGTGGATCTTGTGCTGTATTTGCGTCTACTCAGCACAATGCTAAAAGCTCTCAGACCATTGTACGATGGCATCCTTGGCAAGTTATCGACCGGTCTGACCATCCAGAATCTGTACGTTTAATCAGCTGGCTGATTGGCCACCCGTCGTATAATGATGAGGGCACTATCAAGGTTTTTTTGTTTCGATTTTACAGGAACCTTCGACTGGCAACAATTTGAAGCCACGATAGGATAAGCTTAACCTTCATATTTCGTTTCATCATAGCGTAGCATCTAGAGTTCATTGCTCTACTTTAAGCATTTAGGTGTTTGTCTGATACGTGTGTCGTATTGCAGGATCGAGGAACAGCGCGAATTTTTGAAACGAGCACACAACACGCTTTCCCGCATTGACGACGTTATACAAGAAAAGGATGCTGAGGTCGCTAAAAAGATTCGACCGGAAAATTCAATCACCGATGCAGAAGCAGACGAAAACGAGTTGCAGGCTCTTACAATACCGATACATCCGGTAAGGAATAATTCGGTGGAAACAGGCAGGTTAAGGCTGTTTACGAAGGGGCTGTCTGTATGGGAACTTACGAAACGTTTAACGAGGCTTACCACCCCTGCCTCGATAGTAGAACGTTGTTTTATTATGAGAGTCAGAGAAAAATCTTAACGGATCTATGGCAAAGCTGGAGCTTTACAACCTTCTACAGAGAATCAACTCATTAGAAGAACAAAGCCTCTATGGCGAATCCTTAAACAAAGGTATATAGCGCCTAGTCTTTCGAATGATCACCTTCAATGCCGCTCCATTTCCCCATAGTAAGGTCTTGCAATCCACATACAGCCAAACAATGTTCGCGCTTTTCCACTTGCCGGCGTCGTATTGTCCCTATGTTCCGATTTAAACGCCAATCACCATTGCTCGTCATATCGTCATTACAGCCGACTGTCGACGAGCTCATCAACCTCTACCAGCTGATGCACATTCCGGATCTGCAGCGGGATGGCGACACTTCGACGTCATCTGACACGTTGGTAGTTGCAAGCGCTTCGATGGATCCACCGAAAGCGCCTCTGCGACGGCGTAAGCTGAACATGGCTGCCCTTGGCTCGCAGAAGTCCCTCATGCTGCACAGCGACCTCTCGGGCATTGTTCCATTTGAGCGATTTGAAAGCACACCCCGTCTGGCCCAGCTGAAGCGGGACGAATTAGGCCAACGACGGCGACGCAGCATTAAAGACATCTTCACATCAACGCCGATACTAAAGTAGTAGACGGACTGATGGGTACCACGAAGAGCCGACGCGGGTCGAATACGATGTGCGCGGACCGAATGTCGCGTGGGCTGGCGCGTTACGGCGAGGGCAAGAAGATGAATGAATGAATGAGAGATGCTGCTTGAGGTCGATCTAGGCCCGCTATTTGGGAGAACCGTAGCGAGAAGTATTAACAATTAGCAATCTGACATAAGTATCAAGTAACATATCACATAGCAAGTTATAGGTGATTAAGTACGGGGTGGGGCAATAAGCTCAACATACATATGAACAGCAGCCTCCGATTGATCATTACACAGAGCGAAAACCATCGATCCACGTTTCCTGCATGTCTAGGATGGTAAACATGTTATGTATTTTTTAAACTTCGCAGACGTTCAAAGTAAAGACCCATAATATCTACACAGCGTGTCGTTATTTGATTCCATAGCGGTATTGTGAATTCATCGTGGATAGTAGCTGAAATGGGATGTCCTCATATAAGGATGATGATGGTGTAACCCATCAGTTTTTTGTATTTACTTTGAACATTTTAAAACCAGTCATCTCCCTAGAAAATTCTATAGTTTTCAGTGAAGCACGTTCTGCACTAAATTTTTCGATTTGCTCGGGCGATTCGATGACCCAAGGATCATCATGAAGTGCCTCTGGGTCAATTGCCACTTTGCGTTTCTTTGTACTGATAATTTTTTTTATCGAAAGATACACCAATTTTCTTATGAATGCGTTTACGACAAAAATACTGGATTATGTTTGCTCTCTGTCATTTACCAGATTTTTTACGTCCGCCTCAGGAAGTATTATTTGTATTTTTCCACAATTATTAATCTTTCGTTTTGCCCTCAGTATCTGCACTTATCTCTTAGATGAGTGTTTGTCCCATGAAGCGTTTGTGTCTTCATCGCCCCCTTATTTTTCTATTTCTTTTCCTCGGCTCTATGTTTCTGCTCATTATTTTCTTGCGGTTTGACTCTAAGTTGATAAAATTCTTTTCGCCGGTTTCCTTACAAGTCAGTATGCGAAGGATGGCCGACGATTGGCTGTAAAACATGTACAAAAGTTTATTTTAGATTCACTAGTTGGTAACATGGGCTGCACATTTTATGCGCTCCTCTGGTAGAATTCACAATGCGTTCGAGCTGATATACCCATGGGTCAAACATATTTGCATTTGGCCAACTACTAGTTCAAATTCCTCTTTATTTTGCGGAAGGTTGTAATCATTGTGCAAAGCGTGAAAAAATCTAGTTTTTCCGAACACATGTATTTTTCGTCGAAACAAATTTTATCATAAGCTTGTACGTTTGGGAACACGTGATTCAGCATGTGTGCCAAATAAGGTCTAATATTTCTAAGGTATCTCGGTGTAAGTTCATACAGGATCATAGTTTCGCCGTCGTGTCAAAAAATGTCAAAATTTCCAAGAAAGCGAATTTCTGACGCAATCTGTTTTAGCAGCTCTATACATTTATATTTATAGGGTCTGTCTGACAAAGCAAAGTGAAAACGACACCATTAAATGTTGGCAAAATATTAACGTAAAAAAGCCTTAAAAAAGTGTTAAAAAGTCTATTTTGACTAATATTGACAAACCAATGGGTTTGTCTAAATAAAGCATCATCTTTTCAAGCGTGGAGCATCTCGTCAACAGTAACTAAGATCTACGGGCGTCCCGTACTTAACAATACGGAGTTAAAACAAAAATTCGCTGCGAGTACAAACTCAATCGTCCGAATAGCGGACACGGAAATTGTTCCGATTTTATACTCTATTGCTTTATAAATATGACCATAAAAATCCGCACGACAAGTCAGGTCGAATTAACGACTTGAATATATACGTAGTCGTCTGTAATGATCCGAGCCTCCACGACAACCTGAACCGTTTAGTCTGTGAGGTTGCCCACTTGTTTGCTCAGTTTGCCGAGCGTACAATGCACTAAGAATGCTTCAAGGTCTTTAACTGTTGCGAGGGGTTTATGGCTTGAGGAATAACGTACCCCTGCTTATCCAGCCTTTCGCCCTGTGCTGTCGGCCAGTTTGTTCGGTGATCGTCCTGCACTCGAAGCTATATCATTTCCCATACTCGAGAGCATTCATGAATATAAGGGCGAGGAGCCGGCTGCCGGTCGAAAAACATGGTTTGGAAGGCAGTTGGAAACGGCTATAGCTAGCAATCTCCAAAGCAGTGCTCGTCACAGGACGCCGACGTAGGTCGCGCGGTGTTGTGACATCCGTGCGCGCGTGGCTCAGTTCTCTAAAGCGTCCAAGGGTACGTACGTCGAACATCAGGTAGAAGTGTTGCCTCTGCATATTTGTCCTTTTCATCATTGTACACAGGCTGTATGTTTTATCTGTAAGCTGTCCTTTCTTTGTATAATAGCTGGTACAACATTCTATTTCCCTAGTGGGTTGAAATTGGATGCCCATCTGGGCGATGACGTGGTCATTCAGTTTTTTGCGGTGAGATTATTCCTGTCAGTGGTCGAATTAGAAACAGGCCAGCCAAGCCGGCGAAACTACTGTACAGACTACGATGTAAGATGAGTGAGCGAATGCCGCTGACGGCGACAAAACACGAAAGGACTGCTGCAGACCGTTGGCATAGGGCCAGCCAAATCCAAATGCTTTCTACTGTGGTGAGTTGAGCTTCTTGGTGCCTACGCCTAAATACATCACAGTGCCTTTAAGACAATTAGTGATTAATGTAAACAGAAAAATTTCGCAAGGAAACTCGTTTAGCGCACATGAGGGTGTTTTATAGTCCAAAGCTAGCGGAAGAAAAAATATGTTGAGCCTTGATATTAATAAGCGAAGTTGCACATTGTAGGCCTCTCAACAATATGTTGTTATTGTTGAAAGGCCTAGAACATATATCTGCATACCTGTACCCTCTATATACCTGCATAAAGCCAATGTGGGGCCATCGTCGTGGCAAGCTGATTATTAAGATCGTAACGTATTGAGATCTAGCGTTAACGCATACAGGTGCTGCCCTTAAGGCAGCGATTTTGCCCGATAAACGGTGCTTACAGAGCGACTGCTGAAAATCGTGAAGCAGTATCGGCTCAGAACATCTCCTCGCGCCACGCCACGCCTGTTGTTGTTGCGAATATAGTTTTCATTAAGTATAATTTTCAAATCCACACAGATCCTGAAGAGCTCCTTTTTTTTTGATCCTCCGTTTTCCGAAATAAGCATGTAATGCTTATTTCGGAAAATATGTCTATAATATAAAAATATATATAAATTTAATATATTATTATAATAAATAAAAAAATATATTAAAAGTAAATATAAAAATAAATATATATATATATATATATATATA
>MNPL01003339.1:0-26967 GCA_002081605.1 Tropilaelaps mercedesae
ATATATATATATATATATATATATAGTACTTGATACTACTCGCACACTTCTCAGGCAGCGTACATTGTAAGCTCTGATGATGGTAGCACCAGTCTTAGTAGGATGAATTGTCATAGATAATTGTAGCATTGTGTACAAGAGGGCTAACAGCTTATATGTTAATATTATGTGACATTCTTCCGCAACGAGCGAAATGGCTTGCATAAAAGTTTAGGATCTGAAATAGCTCAGTGAAAAACTAAGGGAACAGTTAAATGAAACAAGGTTATAACGCTTTATACGTGTGCATTTATTTGTATATGTACAAGCGTGCAATAACTGTTTCTCCTGAAACGGCTGTTTTTTAGTACATTAGATGTAGTAGGTTATTTTGCTAATATAAAAAATCAGTGAGAATTATGAAACGCTTTTGTTATATCAAAACTGCGTGGCATACATGTCTATCTATAGTAAGAAAGTGACAAATAAAGTTTGTTATAACAACACATAAAATGTGCAGTGTTTTTTTTATATATATTCGAAAGAGAGAGGCGGACTCCGTCAATAACTATTCAAGAATTTGTCCGGTTGCAATTATAGTTGTACGCAAAGCGTGTGCGAAATACATAACCTGATGAATTTATATTTTTAGAATAGCGCTGAATGGTTCGTTAGGAACGACTTTATAGTTTAGTTAAGAGATTCGCTGCAACTTTGCCATGCTGTCAGGGTTGCTGAATAAACAAAACTTAAATTTCCGACAAGCCAGCGTGTACTGCCTAAAGAAACGTCGCTACATGCATGTAAATACGCCAGTGTAATGCAAAGGATCGCTGTAAGCATAAAACTAGCTTTAGCGGAAGAACCGGGTCACTTAATTCATCTACGCGGAAATCAGTGACCTTGTGGTTGCGACTTTGTTTCCTCTTTTTGATGAAATGATGATTCTGTGTTAGGTTGTAGAAAATGATCTACAACGAAGCTTATGTGGGCGGCTAATAGTATACCTGATAGACACGTTAACTCATAATTATAACACACTAACTTGTAACATTTAATAAAAAAATGTTTGCTATTAATCATCATTTCTAGTATTATTTTTCTAAATTAACAGTCAGTTTTTAAAATTATGGAGGAACAAGTGCAAGTACGATTTGCTAAAACTTATTTTTACATGCCGTTCATACAAGTAAGAGTCTGTTTATAAAATTTCATTCGCAAATTTTCCAAATTTACGTTTTACCTCTTGTATTTTTATGCAAAAATAATTAGAATTCTAAAAACAAAATTGAGGAAATCCGAACACAATTTTATGAATCTTTCAAGCTTTGCATTATAATAATCACTTGGATTCTTACTAGTATTTTGGTTGTTATTGTTTCCGGTTCTGTTGTTTTAGTTATGTTATCGCTGTTGATGCTGTTCTTGCTGTTGTTGATAGTGTTGTTAGTATTTCTGTTGTTGTTATTTTGGTTTCCGCTGTTGTTGTTTCTGTTGTTGCCGTTGTTGCTACTATTATCGTCGTTATTTTTGCTATTATTCTTGTTGCCGTTGTTAGTACTGCATCGGTAAAATTTATATATTCAGGTTACGTATGCCTAAAGCAATATATAGCAATAGCTTGAGCTTGTACCATTCAACTTCATCATCATGATATGAATGTGTGCAAATTAAATTAATATTAACTTCCGGTCCGGCATTAACCGGTATTAACGGTCCGGCAGATTGCCCTTGCTTTATTTTGTCAGGCATCTTGAGGACTTCTGCTACAGTTAAATCTGGCCTGTCTGCCTTTGCTTTGCGTGCATCTCCTCTAATCCCATATTGTGCTCGGGAAAAAGCGCTGTGGTTCGGGAAAAGCTTTCAATACGTGTGGATCCTTTCCAGGTAAGAAAGAATAATTCTTGATGCAGTTTTAAGCTTGGCACAAAACATCTTTTATGGTTGCACCATGAGTCTTCGTCCATTATGGCTAGAAAACCCCTGAGGCACCTTGCTTTGGTGTTAGCAATTTCTGTTCCAGACAGCGCGAGTAAAGCGCTGACTGTTGAGTATATTAGTGGAAATGGTAGCATCGCTTCTAGGTTTTTTTTTTAGCAGGCCGTCAATCTTGCATACACGCATTGCTTGCCTCTACTTTTTAGCTGGGCTGAGTACTAACGCATTAGGTGGATCGGGGGCAAACTCGCCATTCCATAGGTCTTAGTTAGAGTCTGCTGAATATCCTCAGGGTCATGAGTGCGCCGGATTTAGCGAAAACATGTATGGCTTTCTTTCCTTCCTCCACACTACGTTGTTCAAGTTGTGAACATTGCAGAGATAGACGCTGTATTTCAGAA
The DNA here is from genome assembly GCA_002081605.1 of Tropilaelaps mercedesae. NCBI lineage: Eukaryota > Metazoa > Arthropoda > Arachnida > Mesostigmata > Laelapidae > Tropilaelaps > Tropilaelaps mercedesae. The sequence continues at coordinate 2,319 of MNPL01003339.1, forward strand.
GTCGCTAGTGAGCACTCAATGCAGTGGAGACCATGGAGATTTTCATACAGTGAGACCCCGATGGAATATCATTTTTTCTTCTGTTATTCATGACGGTTAGATGATTTACGGTTAACTAATCTTGAGAGATCAACCCATTCGGTTGTGCCTTAATGAAGGCTACATCGAGTTCATTGGTGAGCAGCTTTTCGTCTGCCTGTAATGACCATGGCATGCGGTTGCAATTGGGCATCGCCTTAATTTGAGACACTGTAGTGGGTTGGTGCAGATGCATCGTTGTAAATAAAAACTCTCACCACATTGGCAAAAATGTGTTAATCCGTCTTAGTTTATCATGTCCCTCTTAGCTCCCTTTTGGTGAACACCCCTTCTAACCGAATCACCTTTTTTATCAGCCTGGTTTTTGGCCTCGATACACTTTCTAAATGGTCTTCGTTCGATCCTGGACTTCCTTATTGCTAACCGGGAAAGCTATGAAACTGGCTTTGTGACCATCTGCGTTGCACTTAAGAGAGAGCGTGTTGTGCGCGAAAGCTTAAAGCATCCGGGGTTCGAAACGGCGCTCCAAAAATAATAACGCAATTCTTGTCAGCCGATAATATGAACAGGTATTTTCTACGTAGGACTTCCACGGTCAGCAAGAGGCTCCGTTGGGAGAGACTCTTAATGGACATTAAGACGGACCTTCGGGCGACCTCGCTCAGATTGTCCGGATGAACCTCGACGCTCCCCGCACAGCTACCTCGGATCGTGACAAACGAGAGGCGACTTTAACATCGTTGTTCCCACAGCATTCATCAATAATTCAGACTACAGACAGGCTTTTTCTCAGGAAGATGTCTTATCAATCACCCTGCATAGAATCATGTTCGTGGAAAAGCGCGTCAGAGCCGGCAAGGCCTCAGGATCCGACGGTCCATTCCCGGCAACAGTTAAATACTTCTTGGAGGAATTCCCTGATATCACTGAAAGCGTCGCCGCGAACGCGTTACGATCCGGCTTAGTCCTAACAGACTAAAAGAGCCAACGGAATTCTGATTCCCAAAGGAGGAGCTAGGTAGCGCTCAATGTGCTTCTTCAATACATCGGTTAAAGGCATCGAAATCATAATAGAAAATAGATTCCGGTCTTCTGCGTAACAGCGTAAACAAGTTTCATATGCCCAGTTCGGGTTCCGGAAAATCGCTACGTCTTACCGCCAATTCACCGTCGGAAAAGTGGAAGAAAATTAAGGATGTTTCACCCTACATGTTAAAGATCCTCGGCGACTATCTCAACGATAGGGCGCTAGACAGTGAAGAACTAGAAAGTAGCATGACCGCAGGAATTCTACAAAGGTGTATTTACAGTATTGCCTATGGCGAAGTTATCCTTTCAAAAAAATCTGCTCGGACACCCATTTTGCTTGCTTGTGTTGATGGTCTGGTCGTCGTCATCATGCGGGCGCTGTGCAGATGAAAACCCTTAGTCTGGAATTGATGCCCGCAAAGAGAGCGGAAGGGCCAGTTTATTTTGGTTGTGGGCTCTAAAGGGTATCCATCAATTAATTTAACGTCGGGGGAAATTGGCCGCACTACGCTAGCTTTGAATTTACTTTGGAATACACCCAAATAGTTGTGTTTATAAGACTCACCTTTTATTTTCCTGCAAACTTCATCGGGCCCCTTTAATGCTACACTAAAAGACAGCAGACTAGTTTGATTACAAACACTCAACCTTGACCATAGCAAAAATAAAACATTTTTTTTTATTTTTGCTATGGTCAAAAAATGGCAAACTACATCGGAGATGTCAAAGAACATCTAGTTGTGTTGAATTTCATCGGGTGGTGCCAAATTGCATAAAAAATGGCAAACTACATCGGAGATGTCAAAGAACATCTAGTGATGTTGAATTTCCTGGGTGGTGCCAAATTAAAAACTTTCTTCGACTTACAGACAAGGTCCGTATGGTTACCCTGGTAGTAGTCGTATGTATTCTCAGTGTTTTGCCTAGTAGCACTCCATTGTAACATTGTCGATACCGCAAAACGTTGTCCGATATTGCGCAGGCGAGCACTGTTTCCTTTACTGCGGGCTTACTGAAAGTTTTGCTATTAAGCATTGCTTGTCTTTTCTGATTTTTGAAAAATCAAACGTACGCAGAATTTGCTTTAAGGGCATTGGATGTCATCTATCCAAAAAAATTGTCGATAATTGAAATACTAGGAAAATAAATATCAGACTAACTCAGCATTTAAACAAACTATAAAATCTTAATCATAAATGCATTTATTGATGTTAAAATATCCACTGATACTTTTTTTTATCATCCTACTTATTTAAAAAGCAGTTTATTATAGAAAGCAGTGTTTTCCGAGTTTTTTGCGCCTAACAATTCGATCGTGCTCTTTGAGCTTAAAAAGTCCTTCCTGAGTTTTTCTTCACTAACTTATTGTTATTGGTTCAAATTTCAACTCTAGAACGTTAGCCAATTAGACACCTGTAACACTCCGTCCTACATGGAAGTCAGAACAGACAACCCTGCAATCAAATAAAACAGAATAAATGTTTTACAAAATAAAACAATGTCTACTAGTTATAGGATTATAGCAAAGTGGTTTCCGTGAGTTTCAGGGATTCAGCGTACTTCTATTTGCAGACAATGTGGTGTTACTTACAAAAAATGAGTTTAATATGTAAAAAGTGCTAGACGTATGCGTAAAAGGTCTTTAATATGGGTCAAATTTTGAATGAAAAAAGTGCTAAAGTTGTATTTTCTAGAGACAAACAGGTAAACAAGCAGCACTGGCAATTCAAGAAAGGTTTTTGGTAGTCAAAATGTATAAAAGTATTTGGGAATGGAAATCGTAAATTGTTTAGATATCTTTGAAAAGGCAGTTATATTAAAAAAGAGCAGAGGTCACGATAGCAACCAACATGTCGTTCGGACTAAGGCTCTGTGAAGATGTAATACGTTTCCGGTTATTAAAAAATGATAAAAGAGCCCATTAATACTCACTGTAACCTACGTTGATAGTGTAGTTATAACTTATATGAATTTGTACATTTTCGTTTAAATTCTTTGATATTCATTTCCTCGAGTATTGCTTATGCAAAACAAAGGGGCAAAGTTCGTTGAATTGATGCTTTCCTGGAGTGATATAAGAGGATGTGATATTACAGGTGACGTTTATTACAGGTGATTTTAAGGCCGAAGATATTTCTCAGGTATAAAAATGTGCATTCTCTTTCTTTTCTAATTTCGTACTCCCGTTGACTCTATTTCTAACTTCCTCTACAGGCATGAACAATTTAGTTAGTGCGCGCCATGTTACAAGTTTAAAATGAGCATAAAAAGGTTGTTTACGTGTTCTATCACCCAATAAATGTTCGGTATGTATATACGTGTGTATGCAATTCTACAATGGTAATTCATGGAAATGCTCCGTTGACATTAGAGTCGAAATTTCGCATGCCAATTATTGCCACTTTTTTGGCCTTAGCTTTGAATCTCGCTCAACACAGCTTACAGTTGTCCTGTTAACCCAGTTTAAACAGCTTATTGTGAAAATCAGTGGAATTCGTACACAGCGTACGAACATTATTATCGTAGAACATTATTGTAGTTTTTTCGGAATGTCAGATTGCTGTTGTCGTAACCAGAAGCACTCCACTTGCACATGAACAAGAAAAAAGTTCTTCGTAGGATAATATTGCGATAAGACCATACAGTTCTCTGCAAACGGCACTGCTTTGGTCATCTTAGGCAAAGTTACATCTTTATCATAGGGTTGAACCGAAGATTTTAGAACCGGCAGAGAACAGGGCAGAGGATAAAATCATATTATTGTAGGAAACCTGTTTACACAGAAATATTTGTAGACATGTAATATTGACCGAAGAAATCTGGTCGGAAAAGACCAACTGTAAGTTAAAATTTATTCATAAACACGTAATTGATAAATAAGTGCAGACAAAAACAAGCTTGTAAATAATGTGTACTAAACAACAAACACGGACATTTTAGTTAAGCTCACAGAATATATAAAGTATTTTACAAATGGAAAAGGTGTATCAGAAAACGTGCCGCCTTTACTGGGATAAAGGCTTTAAATGACAGAAGTAAGGGTTAGATACATACATATATGCAAATCAAAATACGCATCCCTTAGCAGAATTTTCATGAACGTGAAATGAATCATCCTTGCGCCCTATACACTCGATTGATATATGCCTATTTCAGCTGATGGTAATGGCTTAATCAATAAAAATTGTTCCCATTTGGTGTCAGAGGGCCTAATAGACTTTATAAGATCTGATACTTTTTATATTCCTGTACATTTATCGATACACGCGTAAAACAAGTTGGCGGAAGGGAGTCACTTTTGATATTACGTAAAGAAGTCTCGTAAACTAATTCCGTCTGTACAGGTTGGAAGTGATGCTTTCATAAAACAATTCATTAGACGATGTAACGTGTCATACAGTTATGATGGATTGAAATAAGAAATAAGACATCGTTAGCGCTATGTCATTCTTTACGGTATCCTTTATTTGTAATTCCAAGGACATATTACGATTTCGCGTTCAACGCAATACGGTATTTGTCATTCTTGCGCCAAAAATTCATATCTGTGAACCGATTGGTAGATAGATTCACGCATGACTTGCTGATCTGGTTAATACTTTAGGTATTTCGCATTATATACATAATCGTAAGTTTATTTAACCATTTTTATTATCAAAAGATATTGAACTCACTTGCTTTTATGTCAATTTGAAACACTAAAATTATTCTGTTCAACTCAACTTATAGGGATCATATTTGAAAATTGTGTACAGACGCTATGAGTATACGCTCTTAAAAAACAATATGATGAGAAAAAATATTATGACCTGTCCACTGTGTTTACGCTATGGATAAATAAATAGTATTTGTAAAAAAGTGATCGAAATGCCTCAAAATGTTGCCATAAGACATCCTCCTTATGCGATCTCCATGTTATGACAAGATGACAAAGAATTATTTCTTGTAACCATCAAAACGGCATACTGATAATGCGAGTAATATGTAACTTATGTTCGTTTCTTTGAAATAGATTTTTTTCATAAATTAACTAATCGCTTCTTCTTTCTTAGTATTCACTTTTTGGTCGTAAACCAGGTTTTCTTAGAGATCTATAACCATTTTCACTGCACACACCATTATTGTTTGACTGATTTTGGAAATACAAATATTATTCACATGTAGGATACCGGTTATCCTTTAAGATACTATTTTTTATCCTGGGTCTATCGTTGCACGCCTTGAAATTATAGTGTTTGCAAGTGCACCACACAAATATTTGCCTTCGTCTTGACGTATAACTAGTAAAAGTGTTCAACCCTGATATATCTCTATGACCTTAAGAGATATACTCTTGACATTATGGTGGCAAGAGGAACACAAAAACTTTGCGAACCCTTTCCCCGAATATTTTACAGCGGTAAAAAGAATCAGATTTTTCGTGGCCATTTTGCTGCCTTAACCAATCATGGCTGGTACATCACGGTGCCTGTGCTTATCTAAACTGTATTGGACCTATTTTCTTCCTGCATTTCGTATCACCGGTATGTTGTCTAAAACAATTTGTCAGGATGCCTGCGCCGAGTGACAGATGTAGGCGATTTGCGCCGGGGCCGTCTCAATCAAAGAAATGTAAGCTTGATGTCTTATCGTACGGTACAAGGACTCATTCAGTAGCAGGCAAGAATACGTCTGCGTTGTTCACATCAAATGCCTTAGAGTGTGTGAATCTGAAATAGCTGAACGCGTGTATCATACCAAATAGGCGGATCCGTATTGCGCAGATAAATTACTCCCCACATGTATGTCTTAAACCAGAGGGCTGTGCCCGCGTTTGCCTGATATTTGCGAATTAAAATAGGATGAGGTACGGGCAGTAGGCCAACGAGCGTCCCATGCTGAAGAAACTTTAAGATCTCTGACTCGTCGGTGAGACCTCTGTAAATAAAATGAAAAGAAACAATGTGAGACTCGATTAGAAAATCTTCATTTACTTTTTTTGAATATCATTGTATACCACATTTCAAATACCCTGCACAGCATAGTATTTACTTTACGGTATATTTTGTATACCACATTTCAAATACCCTGCACAGCACACTATTTACTTTATGGGATGTCTGAACACTTTGACAACGAACAAATGGTTTTAAAAATGTTCAACTGTTAATACTCACTTGTCTATACAAATTTTTTCTACCTGTGGAACAAGCACTTGCAATAGCCTCATGATGGTTTGCAGTGGTAATTTAGCTTTCCAGCTCACCACCCACTCGGGCGTTGGTGTCCATTCACCGTCCCGTGTCCCCTGGCTTGAAGCCATTGACGACAATGAGCTCTGCGTACGAACCAACGGCTTGTCGCGGTTCAAGCGCTGATCTCCAGATACCTTTGAATCTTCTCGTTTCTCTGCAGAGCTTACATTAGTAACAGCTTCACTCAGGTGACTTGCACAAGGCGCCTTCAGAAGTGATAGAGGGCCATCGATATCAAGATTGGTCATTCTATGCGCTTCCTCCTTCTCCGTCATTTTCTCAATTCCTGCGACGCATCATATAACAATAGTATTGTAAACAACACACATTGAAAACGTTTAAAATAAAATCCCCAAACTCTTAAACGTGTGCTTTAACTAGGATTCACTCTCTTTAATACTAACTTGGGGTAGCGGCGAGAGTAGCAACTTGTTTGTAATCGTGATCGTATTGGCTCGCATCTTCGGGGTGAAATTTAGCAATGTTTTCATTTTTGGCCCCAACGTTTCCACCACCATAGGTTGAAGCATCTATCGCGGACCGGGCAGCATCTGTCTGTTTTTTGTCCTCCGTCGGACTGACCTGTTTGTTACAATCTGCGCTCGACCATTGTTGTTTTTGTTGCTTTTGCTGGACATACCGCTCGTGTTTATCTGCTTGTTGAGAATGCTGTTGTAAGTCACGCTGGCTACTCACGAAGTGCGGTTGTAAGCGCATACCACCAGAGGCAACATTTTTCTGTATGGTCGCTCTATCGGTCGGTAGATTGCCTAACACGTGGAATATATTTCGCTTTCGGATGATCGTATAGACTAGGTTCGAATTTCCTGAGAGAAATGGTACGAGGAAAGATAGTTGGACATGATTACAAATATGCTTAAACGGAAATTCCATCCTTGCGAAAAGAAAATAGATTCTGAAACAAAATCGCTTCGAAATGTCTTTTTCCTTATTAAAAATATTCAAAAGACTGTTGAAATCTATTTCAGTAATTCTGAAGAGATTTTAAATACTTAATCTGATATTAAAATGGTGACAAAATCCTATAAGCATATAAAGCTTAAAATATTTATTGTAGCAGCGCTTTCACAAAAATCAATTCTGCGAAGGAACCATACTTTAAAAGTAACCGGGTATGGAGTAGAATGCATTTCTCTAAAGCAAAATCATGAACATACCCATGGACTGCCGAGATCAATATTGCTTTACTTACCGTCAAATTGGTATTGAATGATGTTGTTGAACACCTCAAGCAGGAAGAAAACAAGGTGATGGTTGTTCGGGTTTGAATAGAGGAACCACGGCGTTGAAAACGCCTCGAGCAAATGAAGCAGCTTACTTGCTGCTACCATCGATAATGATTTCAAATACGGCGACACTAAAAAGTGGGCATGCTTTCAATTAATGTTAGTATATCTCTCTTATTTATTTATATATATGTAGATCATTATTAGTGCATAAAAATTAATGCATCAGTTCAACGGCTATTTTCCTACCTGCATTAATGAAACAAAAACAACCTCTGTCTTGGTCTTTCAGGATGTGCACAAACTGTTAATGTTTTTAGACTTCTGACTCATTGACCCTTAAAGTTAAAATACGTAGCTAATGTGGTAGGATAAGGTTGCATTTTCAGAGTATACGACTACGAAGGCTGCATATTACCATTAACGATTATTGTGAGGAGACAGTCGAAAAGTGGCTGCAGCCTCGAATGACCAGTGGTAATCATACGATGGAATACAAGAATTAGTAGGTCTGCATGAGTCCCGCTGAATAGAGGAACATCCATAGATACGGAGGCTGTATACGGTTTGTTAAGGCGTACACCAAAGTTTCGCTCGCCCGATAAAAGTAGCAAAATGAAGACACCGATGTGAACGAGACCGACGCGAGCTTAAACACAATGAACATGCGAACTATTATACGAGTTCTGTGTGCCTAAATGGCGTTAACCTTTGAAGTTAGGTAGCATATAAGCATATGGGTAAAAATATTTGACTGTCTTGCTACGAACATGATTGTACAAAGACGTGAAATTAAATAGTTTTACGCGGCAAAAATTGCCGTCTCTTTTACTTAGATTAATTAAAAGAAGTTTAAAGATATCTTTTAAATGATATTTTATCCTTTATCCTTAAATGATATTTAAACAGCGATTTCGGCTAAAAGGTGTTAGGCTCTACTCAAAATATGTAAAGAGTGATCCATAAGTCCCATCATTTTTCAAGCATTCATATAAGCGTCTATTTTTGACTTTTCCTTATTCTAAAGCTGATGTAATTCGATTCTACTTGGAATTTAACACTTTTTAGGAAGAATTTTCCAATATATTGGTACTGTTTAACGTTGATCAAAGAGTATATTGAAATTGTACTTGATTCCTTTTCACCGAAAGTAGACAATGTCGACGTAAATAAAGTCTGCCTATTATAAAACGATAATTCCATACTCACAGACGATGGGATATAGCGCTGCTCTGAAAAAATGGCCGGTATCTCGTCGGCCTATAAACGGCCAATTTAGATGGTTTAAGCCTGCTAGGTTTTCATTTTCCTGTGAGGTTTTTCAAAAGCAAATTACCCACCAATTTTCGCCCAGTGACTATCCGAATCGTACGCAACTTTGGTACGTATGTTAACGGAATTAGACTCGCTTTATTTAAAAATGTTCTTAAAAACTAAAGAGCAACATGAATATTATCAAATAAACCTAAGATGAGCCAGTTATATGACAAAAAAATATCGAATTACCTCAGCTGGAAAAGATGATTAAATATCCTGACCATAAGTGTTCTTATAAATGTTTGAAGATATAGAAGGACTTGTAAATCACTCTCCATTATATTGTTACATGGCTCATTTTCTATTATGACATCTATAGCAAACTCATGGTTAAATGCGATGAAAGGTAATTCAATGCTATGAAGTTACATTTTACGAAAATCAAACTTGAAACCTTTATGTTGGATTTTGTAAAAGGCTAGAGAAACGCTTCATGTTTTTAACAGACCCACAACCTCAAGGACGAAAAACGATATATCCCTGCAAATTACCAATTCCAAAGAGTTCCTTATAAAAGGAAACAGCTTACACTGATCAGCTCGTGCTTCGTTCAGATGGTACAATGTCGGCACGAGAACGTTGAGTACGGCAGAGCTCTTAAGCACGAAGAACAAGAACTTGCGGTTGTGGTCACATGCCTTCCAGAATAGCACCAGCAGCTCTTGATGGAATTGAATCTGTAACCAAAAAATGTGTCTATTAAACGTCTGCTATTATTAAATACAAAGTGTCAATCGTTAAAATGAGACTTAATTTAATATTCAGAAAACTATGGCCGCTTATTTTACTATTTTTCTCGACAATCGACCGATAAAATTTGCACTCACTCGATCGCGAATACAAAAAACTACCCATTCGACACCTTACATACACTCGAACGTAATATGTCGGTATTTTTAAAGGAATTGCGGGATTTCATTGTTCCAATTTAACTCAGCCCAATGCCGCACGATTCAAGAAGGGCCGTGCAGAAAACGTGAAGGTTGTATCTAGGATACCAAAGTGCATACGCATATAAACAAGCTCGAATGTAAGTCTATAAGCAGGTTCTAACTCCTACCTTTTTTGTAGGAAGGTACGATGACTGGAGAGGATTGTTGAGAAGCCGTGTGAAACCATTGAGTACAAACTCCAGATCGTGGTCGCGATGTACTCGAGATAGGTAATTGACAAATAGGTTGTCTCCGCGATCGTGGTCGAGTGTCACTATTGATTTTTTACATACCAATTACAATAGAGTAAAACTAGTTTGCTATAGCTTGCGTAAGTAAATGGATGACGTGGAAACAGTAACTATGTATACATTTAAGAGTCGTTATATTCTTCGCATTCGGTGCTGTCGGTGAAATGATCAACTTAAAATATAGAATGCGGCCATACGTAAGCAACTCCATCTTTTTATCAAATAAATCATTGACTTCATAGATAGTTTTGCGCTTAGTCCTGAGGTACTGATTGTTCTCGTCAGACTCGGCATAACACTTATTATTTAAGTCGAACACTGTAAATGACATGAATATTACACGTGAACAAAATATTTTGCGTTTATAACAGTACACGCCAAGCTTAATATAATGTAGTACCAACAAGTACCAATAAACAACTGAAGCGCGATCTCGACGAGGGGTTCCCTTGAATCCTCGAATAAAAGGTGATTGAGGGGCATCAGTGACGAATATGGATCGTATCCGCAGACTGTGTTAAGTAACGATGTGAACAATGGTAAGGCATGACGATTTTCCACTGATGTAAAGACGTCTAGCCATCGGTTTCTGTACAACAAACGAAAATCATGAACAAGTTTCTATAATAGGCGCTTGAGTACGCGTGAATAATTTTTACTCATCTCTTGACCCATGCACTGATTAATAAGAATGTGTAGCCTAGGCGGCTTATACTCGCCCGCTAATAAATTTAAGGAGATTCTTTAACAAATGTGTTGACTGTCTACATTGTTTTTACTACGAGCTTTAACACTGTGTATAACTATATAGAAGTAAGGGGCAATGGACAAACTAGGTTCGTGGCTTGGGCGGCTTCGCAGACAACAATTTTGCCTAGTCTTCTTTATAATTACATAACATCTGCACTTACCTGATTCAACACAATTTAATAATATCACACCGCATATTATTCGATTTTACAAACAGGTGTACGACACTATTTCACATGCTTATAAACGATGTTTCAAAATGCCTATGTGTTCAAGTAAATCTAATTTCTGATCTAGAGTCACATACGAGGAACGTTGATTAGAAGAGCTGATGGTTCCAGAGGCCGTTGAAGATGTAGGCAGCTGGTACATAGTGTCTGAGAATAAGGTAAGCAAGAGTTTGAGGATCTCCGTTCGCGCGTTGTCGTGACGCGCAGATCGTGCAGGGGCGTTAGCACAACCAACCCCTGGCTCCCATATGAGCTCACATGAGTCGGTTACTTCTTCGGGACCATCGGGTCCCTTCGAAATATTAGCGCTGCCATTTGCGGAACCGCGCGCAGAGTGAACGGTAAAATCCGGACAAAACAGAAGATCCTTTAAATGAGTTCAAAGAGAAAACTGTATAACAGTCCATTCGATAATAACATTGCATCGCTGTAACACTTCATTTGCTTCTGTAAATCAGGCACATATTAGTGAAGCACGAAACGTTGTTCACGTAAATGAATCATTATATACATTATTAACAACATAGATTACAGCTATGTTAGACAAATATGAATAAGAAGAAACCGACGCAATTCTTCAGCTTACTAATCTTCACTGTTTAAACTATACAAAGACGGGCATATATAGCTACGTATGGGTAACTTACACAAAGCGATATAAGTAACGTATGCCCAAGGGTGCCATGATTTGTTGAAGGTGTTTGCGCTCCACTATCTCCGCTTTGTGCTTTGCATTGGTTCATGCCCGTGGCCGAAGCTGAGCTGTGAGATCCAGGGCCGGGAAGGCTGCTCCAGAAAAATCCTTTCCAATCCGTATCCTCAAAAATATACGGCACAAGCCGAGTCAACAGGCGCACACAATTCAATACTGCGCGAAGAGAAAACCAGAAAACGAATTTGCTCCACTAAATTTCCCCACTGTGCTGGGCCAACAAAGTAAATATAGTAGTAACATCTAACCTTTCAGACCTTTGAAAAACGTTTCCTTAAAGAGGAGGTATTGCAGAGGTTTCGGTTTAATTTTACGCCTTTAGTGGCCCTCTCAAAACTAAAAGTCGTACACAGTCAGTCTTCAAAGATAATACAGTTTGAATAGTTAATAAGTGACCGTACCAATTTGCTGTTCGCGAGGGCTATCCACTTGGAGTAGCGTGTCTGCCGCTGTGGCTAACTTTTCCACAGCCTTATAGCACAACGTCGCAAGGTTTGAAGGTGCATCATCCCGAAGAGTGCGCACCTAAGCATTATCATCAATTGCAGCGAAAGAATTATTCAAGAACTATTCAAGTAACCGAAATAACATCTCAAATAACTTCCTGTAAACTCGATGCCCACAAGTAGAGTCTTGACAAAGTGCGAGCGTGTTAAGTGCCTTTCAAGACATCTAACCACTGTGTATCGGATTAGGACTTGAGCCAGTAATCCTCAGCTTTGCAAGCAAAGACATGCCATTCGAACATCTACTTTCTAAGCGTGTCATCGAGGGTGGTAGTCCGTCTATGAAAGCCTAGAGACGCTATTTTTATCGAACAGACATGTAGAGATACATTACCTCAGCCGCCGGGATCAGAGTAAAGATGTCCTGTACGCTGTCGACACTTTCTGTCCATAGCTGCTCCCAGAAAAGTTCGTCTTTTGTATCAATCGGCTGGAAAATAGACAACAGAAAATCAAAACATTATCTTAAAAAAATGAAAGGGCTCTATAAATGGAGGAATTGTTCAAAGTGTAATGATTTGTCTGTGATTCTCGATTGCCAGCCACCCCCCATTCGTTCGCTGCCCACAAGGTAGGACTCGCAAATTGGTAATGTTGGTCTAAGGCATAGGTCTCCTGATACTGGCAGAATCTCATGATCTGCTACATGACAGGTAGGTAACTTAAAATACTGTAGATGTTAAATAAAAGTAGGATGTGACGACAATCAGTTGCCTTTTACTCGGCCCTTCCAAAGGCCATCTGATTTTCGGTACTTCTAGAAGTGTTTTAACGAAACAACCCCTCCTCATTATGATGTAGTTTGCAAACCTTACTGTAATCACAATATTGGACTTACAATAAACACTTTATTCAGTATAAGATATGTTCGTTATTTATTTTGACTGTTGTGGGCCGGGTAATGAGCACAGCAAGATTAAATCATGCTTATCGTAAGTTAACATCGCTTTCGGCTGCTTCGCTGTCATGAGCTTTATAACAAATTGTTATTAAAGGTATTCGAATTTATGCTCTCTACTTAATTTTCACCTCTACACTGCATACAGTGGTATTTAGTAATAGATAAAACTGAATAATTTGCATTCAGTAGTGCATTTCATAGCATGTATTATATTGAAGTTATGTGGTATTTAGTATTATATATTTCATACCGTAGTGAAGTTTGAATATATTATTATGTGTATATGTACAAGGAAATTGTCGGACAGACCAGGACGAGTTCCGAACGTGATACTAGCCCAGTGTACCTTTTTTCAACAAATTTTAACATTTTTATCATTATAATACCGTTAAACATATGCGAATATTGTCTAAGTACGTGTTGTTAACGTGCTTTGGACAAGTACTACAGTATAGAATATTATCAGTGGAATATAGGAAATACCGCACCTGTTAACTTCTTACCTGGTTTCGTGTAGTCAACTGGACAAAAGCCTTCCGAAAGTTCAACTTTGAATCGGAGTTACCCATTCTCCTATTAGACAATCTCTTCTTCAGTTTGACCAACTAGAAAATATTATTTGCACAGCAGATCTGGTGTTCAGTTGAAGGTTTAAGCGCCAGTTTTGAATTATTCAGAAAGCACGTAAGCAAAAATATACAGACTCCTCAATTAGAGGTTTTCAGAAAAACAAGAGAAAGCCACCGCACTGTCAGCTGTCACCCGCGGCAGCGCACTGTTATCGCCTGCTGATCACTGTAGCCCAGCTGCTCCGTTCCGGAGCACAGAACAGAAACGATTTAGAGGTTTCGCTCCGCTCGCCCGGCTGTTTTCAGCTACGCTATTGGGTTCTCCCTCTCTTAGGTTTGCTGCGCCGCACTCTCCCCATTCCTAATTTGACCGCTTGGGAGAGGCAGCAGAAATCAGCATCGTTTATCCTTCTTTACTAAATGATTGGAGTGACCGTACTTTCTTATATTGGTATTTAATTCATGTTTTGCACCTGCAGTGCTTTGAGGTGTAATTTCGACTCTGTAGCACAGTCTTCATCTTTAATGATGCAAAACAACACATGCAGACAACTTTGTATGTATGAATGTCCTGTGAAGCATTTCGAATTAATTTCGAAATGTATTGATCTAAGACAGGCTGGTTATTTGCAGATATGGGCTCTACGTAATGGGTTAATGTATTTCTCATAATTATCAGAATTGTTAAAGAGGTTGCGCTTGTACAAATTATTCGACAACTAGAGTTAAACAAAGGCCATTTTACAATGGAAAGCTAAGAGATAAATTATATGCTATTTTTGACCAAAGTGAATACGCTGTTTTGTAGAAAAATGTACATAGCGCGGTGAAAAAAAATCAGAGGATTTTATTAACTAAGCTCGCACGTGAGGAAAAGCGTTATGGATCGGTCGTAATGCCTTCTACGGCGGAAAAAGATCTGTTTGCGTTTTCAAATATTTGTTAACAATGTTAAACACCCGTACGAAGTCTCAGCAATTTATAAATAATAACTCTAAATGACTTGAGTCATTAATGCAACGAGGTGGTCATATCTGACTGCGCTATTCTCTGTTTGTGGCTTGCCATGTCGGTAAAATGCTGTATTTGATAGTGAGCCCATAGCACATTTTCCTTCGCAGCTTTTGTGGCTAAATTCTTTACGCTGTAAGGCCGCCCCGTTATTTTGTAGTCGGCCTTGATATTTACCACACGAAAGTGAACTAGCTAACTAGATGTTCGGCGCCGAAATCGCGCGATTCATGTGTTGAATGGTTGATTATAATGTTGCGTGTGCGTTCATTCGGGCTGGAAGTAAAAAAATGTCAATTGTGCAAGGAACTTGTATCCAAGCGCGCCTCCAACATGTAAAAATTCTGAAAGATGTTACAGCTGTATTACAGCTGCACTTTTGTATTTAGTACCGCAACTATACGCCATTTCATATGGGCGTTGGCTCATACGTCCTCGTATCTATTTGCTACTCACCAAGCGGGAAATTCAATAAATACAGATAGCTACCTATGTTTTTCAAACAAGTATGGTTTGATGTCAGATTTTTTGCCTCCTGTTTGCATATCAACCGGTATATACTGAAACTGAACCGGTTCTATACTGAAATTACCAGAATGATGGAACGATATTTCGGCCCCTTACTCCCAGGAACAGGAGGCGGGATTTCTAGGATGCACACACTCCGTTTGATTTAGCAAGGAGAAAAAATTGTCGCTTTTCTGCTAGTCCACGCATGGATGTCCCACAGTGATCATAGTTCAAATCTTTTAATCGAGGAAGTTTGTGACCGTTATTTTACTTATGTCGTATGTGTTTTACCCTCTAAATATAACATGCTGGAATAAAGGGATAACATTGGTATTGGACAAAAGCTTCAATGTTTACCTACCGTTTTCTACGTAAACTTGAATGTATTGTCCAATACATTTAAATTAAATCATTGAATTTTGGCGGGAATTTATGCTCTTGTAATCACATAAAAACAACACACAATCTCTGTACTCAAAGCTATAGCGTTTGGATTTCCTACAGTATCGAGGTAGATTATAGCGACCAAATATATCTAAGCAAGACCTTGACTTAAGATCGTCAAGATCCGAATTTTTACTTTAGCGTTCTATTGTAAGAACCACCAGTGTTGTATCAGATATAACCAGTACATGAAAAAACGAACATTTTTCTGAATGCAGTTGGTAAAAGATTTTATTCCAGCGGCTCTAGCCGCTTTTTTGTTTACTTTCATGGCTTAATGTTTGGACACTCACAAGCGTTAGTCCGACATCGTCGAGAATTTGTTATATTGAATGTTTTATTTTTGCAATTCGTATTCGCGACCAGTCTAAGAGCTAATCAACAGTTGAGCAAAGCAAGATGAATATGAAGGGAAATAAATAATTCTACGAAAACGTACTGTGCATATTTTAAAATAGCATACTGGGTGACTTTATCATAAAAAAATAAAAGACGAATGAGGAATTACGACCAAGGCAATTACAATAAACTGCCTCAATTCGAAAAGCGAAAAATGTTGCTTTTAGAAAAAAATTAGACATTGGAGATATTTCGCCACATTGCTAAATAGCTTCAGTACTGGAACCTCTACTACAGGAATTAGCACAAAGGACCTAATAAAATACGATTAATTTGTCTATCGCTACTATATTTTTGTAAGTCACAAGTGATGATTGGTAAGCTACATAAAAGAATAACTACTGCATCCTGCATATATCTGTTTAGAATTCTGTTGACTTCAAGTAACAAGACAATTCGCCTAGTTTGGCAATCAACTATACAAATTAGATAGGCTACGAAAAACGTATCCTCTTTAAAAATCCTCTTTTAGACGTTTTATTTATATTAAATGTGCATTAAGCTTCTGTATGGATATATTTTACCCTGAACTTCTCGGAATCCGCCTGGGACCCAGAAGGATCAAATTAGTGATGCTGTTCCGTAGACGGTCATTACGACTCTTGGCTTCCCCCTTACGCCCAATTTTTTCTCTTACAATGCCCAGCCTATTTTGATAGTTCACTTTTTACTCCTACAGATAGATGGCGCTGACACTTCCTTCCCTTGGCGGGCTGATTGCCTGCAGCTCGTCAACGTCCTTCTCTGCATTGACTTCTCGGTAGCGTTCACTCCAGCCGTGCCCGGTCTGTGGAGTTGTTCACCAATGACAACTATTCTAGCTATTATTGCGCTATCGCTATGACTAGTTTATAGCGACTATTGCTAGCTAGTGGCTTCCTGTCGGTTTCCGTTTGTTAATGTCACCGTTGCAGAAGAGAGAAGCTCGTTGAATGAAACCGGCATAGGCTGACTGCGCGCCCTTACCCCATTGGGCGTCTACTAAGCGACGGATGATCGCTGGCCGCGTACGCCGGTTGTTCGACGTCATGTTGTGAGTGGAATACGTGCCTGCCAAGCAATTGGTGTTTGTGCCGCTAGTGCTGTTTGGCCACTGCTGCTGTTGTTATAGTTGACATCATCTGGTTGCTTATCTGGCTAGAGTCGATTGTCTGATGGTGCTTTGGCGGGCGGAGCGGAGCCCAGACTGCGAGCTTTCAATACTCCACTTCGGCTGTACACGAACATTCTAACAACGTGCTTCACTTAGACCGAACACGCCCGACGCACGCCACTTCACGTACGTATAATAAAGACGAAAAGGTGTATAGGAGAAAATCAAGAGACAGTCACAAGAGACAGACGCTTAGCCATCTGGTACCCTTATGAGGTGGTCTCAAGAGATTGACAGTAAGAAGAGCCCGCCCTACTGGCTACGCAACAGGAACTTTTAATTGACAATGAACGCTGATGCAGTTGATGCACTATTACACTTCCAACTAACACCACTACTTTATCGGCGAAGCGGAAATGGTGGAAAGCGAGATGTGAAGCAAAAGCGGACCGCGTGTATAGTTTTTACATTACTGAATACGAATATATAGGAAACTTGGAGCTTCATTTCACCCACATCTAATTTTGGCCAGATAGCCACAGCGCTTGCGCGAAACTTTGGAGCGTTCTGGTGTGCGCAAATACTCTTCACGATATCCCGTTTGGACGAAAAGGCACCAAAAAGATGGTTGCATTATCAGAAAAAACACGTGATTGAAGAACGCCTCGGTGTATGGTTGCGGATGAATTTCCCTTGGTTCCGTGTGTGAGACCATGAATAGCCCCGTGGATTTTTAACACACCTCGAGTTTCGAGATGATGTGCAATACATAGTTAATGCTTCGCCAGAATTATCGAACAGGATTTGTTGGCCCTAGACGGTACATTGAAAACTCGCCAATTCAGATTTAGGTACTCATGTCATTGAGAAATGAAATGAGAAAATATTCGCCCAACCATCATTCGACTCAGTAGTTTGCCATACTCTTATGTGGTTATAGTGAAATTGCTTTCTCTCTCCTTCTGTTTTTGTTAGCATTAGTTTCTTTCACAGGAGCAGGTCGCATCGTTTAATTCTGAAAAATGCCAGCGGACAAGGTACAGCTCAATCTTCATTCTCCAAAAAAGCCTTACCGTAATCTCTATACCTGCGTAAAGTCTGTTCACTCATGGAATGCGCTTTCGCTCATTTCGTAGTTTTAACTCTCGCAAACTTCCCGTTACTTTATTTTACAATTTGTCGTTGTATTTGACTGACTGCTTACCAGACCTTTTAAAATATCTTGCTAAAGTTTCTACACGTGTTTTGCTTTTTCTTGCATTTGCTCAAGTTCATTGACTATCATTACATCTGCACATCTTTGCTCTACTGGCGAGACTCGAGGCACGTTTCCCTGATTCATTCTGTCTTTGAACCAACTCGTATTACCAGGCGGATGCCAGCGGAAATTTAGCTCTGCATCGTCTGAGCGTGACTGTACATTACGCTCTATCATCAACTGCGTTATCTGTGTAATTTATACATCATTAGAGTTTATTCTAGGCCTTCCTCATCTATTCCGTTGTTATCTCCAGTGCTGCTTGGTGTCCGAGTTGTTGAAGCAGGTGTGCTATGAAACCGTTTCTACCGTGTATACCTCAGCCTACTTTCTGCTTGCGAAAAGAGACTGTAGGTGGAGGCCATCTGAGTGGTCGGTTCCCTCGCGACTGGTGAGTGAGGCGTTGCGCGTAAGTTAGGAACGCAAGTGTCTCCGTCAGAAGGGCGCGAGAGCGGAGAGTCGGCTTGTTGGTACGGCTGGAAAACCTTTGCTGTAGTGCTGCCGTTCGTGGTGCTGAGTAGCTAGAGAAAGAACCAAGGAGAGAGGGTGAGACCAACAGAGAAGAGATAGAGAAGTTAGGGAAAAGGAAAGCGGTGTAAATCCTGTTGAGGCCGAAAATATTGTTGCAGTGTGTTAGTCATCTCGTTCGTTGGTGTTCGCTGATCGCTCGATCGAGACTAATAAGTTGAAGACTCGATGTGCTGCTATAACGAGTAGTGCAATTTGTGGTGCTTCTGATGTCCCTGCGTGCCGGAGAAAGCGTACGACTGTATAAACACGTGAGTGCGTGCAATGCTGTCTGCTGGGACATGAGCAGGAGGCCCAGCAGAAGGAGAGGCCGCTGCGAGGGACCAACCACCCTCCACCAGTGGCTAGAGGTGCCGCCAACGCCTCCTGGTGAGTCCCGAACCAACTGCGCCCCCTCTGAGAGACTCTCAGGTCGGCTCTGCTGAGTGAGACATGTTGTGAAGTGACCCCGCGAGAGCGCGAGTGTGCGTGGTGGTGTGTGCCGTGCTTACGAGAGTGTCTGCGCGAGCGATTCAGTGGTGCAAGGCGACACTCGCCGTTCCAGTCGTTGTAAAATTAAGCAATCAACAAAGCTAGCTAGAAAACGACTCTATTGATCATTGGGTTACCGCTACGTACGATGATATTCCAAAGTCGCGGTCAGCCGTGACCATCGCTGGCCAGGATGACTTGCCGTTTAGCGTGAGACACAGCCGCCGATAGGCTACGAGAAAACCAGGAATCCATCCAAGCCGACCACTGGGGGCCACCGGTGTAATGCCGACACAACAAACAGCATCGCCACTGGCACTCTGCTACCTAGCTTTGGCTGACCCTCAGAAGAGCTCGCGTTAGCCACTAGATACTGGGCAGCAGCAGCAGCAGCAAGCAGTGTGTGTGCCCGCTCCTCAGTTTGGTGCGTCTGAAAAGACGGTCTGTCTGACCTGCTCTGCTCGGTCGCTTGCCTCCAGCAGGCACCGCCTGCCTCTGTTGGCCTTAGAGACGACCGTTGGTTAGTCAGTGACTGTTCTGGCTAACCGCACGGACCTATTAGCCCATCAGCTTGTCGAATCGACAGCGTCAAAATTTTCATGTAAACCAATCAACCAGACCAAACGGGCACAGCAAACCGGTCTAGTCGTGTGGTACCATCATCCGTCCACATATGCGCGCCGTAGGCTTTCGCGCTACTGTCAACGCACCGCCATCAGCGATTGGGCGGAATATTACCCCGTTTCCCACATGCGAATTCCAGCAGCCTTCAACGGAGTAGTTTCGTTGTCCGATGTGAGCCATTTATAATATACATCGTTATTTCCATCTTTCTAACAGTCTAGCAGTCGCGAAAGCGAGAAAGAAAGCGACCGGAACTGACAGTTTCTCTCTCGAAGCTTTCAAAATCTTCAAGAGCCCTCGTCGACTATAGGAAATACTTTTTGATGTATGCCATTATTTCTCTATTATGACGCAAACAGATAGGAGTACTCTCACAAGTGCTTACTAGTCTTGTGAACGCAACAACCCAAGCTGGTAATCGATTCCATTGTAAGTGTGTATGGCATCGTGAATAAGGTAAGAAAAGCAGAGCAAAGCACGTAGTGAGGACAACGTGTAAGAGTCATTTCATGAAGAATCAGAGTAGGGAAAAGATCAGTGAAAAACCGCTGGTCGCGGCCACCGAAAGCGACTAAAAATATCGGGACGAAGATTTCGTTCTCGGATCGCATTCTTCCTCCGTTCGATTTCCACATCACAACTGACCAGCATTATCTGCCTGTGGGCTTTTTGAAAGCATTTTTATTGCTTCTGCTAGTGACGGGAGTATCGATGTTTGTACCACGTGCTGCGATAATTAAACGAAGGCTATCACGATGTTCTCTAAAACTGCCTGACCCGTGACTCCGGCATACAGGCAACCAAACCCGTCGTTCAGAGGCGCCACTGAATTTTCAACATCTTGGCTCCCCTATCTGTGCCATACTGCTCGAAGTATTAGATGTCCTCCGCGCTTTATTGGTTTGCCTCATTTTGCTTCTCACGTCATCGATAACCCTTCCAAGTACTGCAGCCGTCTGTAGTAGCGTCCAGAAGAACCTGCGCAAAGACAGGCGCCTTCGTCTTCAGAGTCTGGCGCGACACTGCGTCGGAACTCATTCAAAAAATTCGAAACCACTTTATCGCTCATTGCGATTGTATTTCTCTGGAGACGTGAATTTAGACGACACCTCTGGCCAGGAATCATTACGGTGAGCTCTACCACTCCCCAAACACTAACCAGCCCGAGTCGATCAGGAGATAAATGAGAAAACCGGCTGAATAATGGTCGAGTCGGGATCTTGACCCGTCGGACAAACCAGCAGAAAGGTCGGAGGCACGAGTACCTGGCCGCTTGTGGCAGTGCTGTTGCTTCTGTTATTGCAGCACGCCGCCGTTGTCCGTCAACAAGCAGGTGCCCGTTTAGTGGCAGTGTTCCTCACCAGGGGATATTTTGTGTGACACAACAACGCCGAAATTTTCGCCTGCTTCTGTGTGTGTGTGTGTGGGCGCGTGCATTATTGTGTAGGTTAAGGTGTTTTGTGTTGGGCTTGAGGAGGAGTTGTTCACCGCGCAGCGGTGCGAAGGCATATGGAGTCCTTTTGACGACTCGATGGTTAGGAATGCCGTGAGTGATATCAACTTCTGCAAAAGGGATATATGTATACGTAAATACGCATCTATATACAAAACGCAAGTATAATAGCTACGACAACTACTACAACTTCCATAGCCACCACAACAGCAACGGTAACATCGATAAAAATATACACTACAAGCAAGCCTCCGTGAGTGTTTAACATTAAATGGACTAGCGGTTTGCCTAAAAAATCATACTGTGTATTAGCCACCGTAGGCGTCTGTTTTTATCTGGTCTTCGATACGGTTGTGATCTAGACCGGCTCACGAAAGAAAGAGCGCCGTCTGACCTCATTCGTCATGCCATTCAGCGGGATCATCAAAGTGAAGTTGGTCGAAGCAGTCGACCTGAAGCCGACGGATTTAACGACTCGCCATCCGTCGTTAGCCGTCGGTAAAAGTCAGAGCCTCATCGATCCCTACGTAACGATTAATATCGATGATGAACTAGTTTGCAAGTCAACGACGAAACAGAGAACTCTGAAACCGATTTGGAATGAGGTACGTAAAAGAACTTTGACAATTTTTGTAGTGCAAGAAAAGCCGCATATTAATTGTACAGTTATTCATTGTACATTCGTCTGGTGAAAAACTGCATTTCTCACATGATAGAAGATGCCACAAAGTTCAGAACTGTCAACGGGTCGGATTTTGTGACTCTGACCTATGGTAGGTGTCCCCATTTATACTAAATTCTTAGCAATGAAAATCAAATTGAGAAAATTATGCAAAACAGTCTTACGACCAAGCTTGTTCCCTTCCTTAATTCAATTTAGATCGTCTCAGGTTTCCCTTCTCATCACCAGATTCGAAAGTTGTTTGATAGATTTATGTGAAAACCACCCACTACCTTTTTCTAAGCGCATATGGACCATTTCGTTGAAAAGTATCATCCATCTAGATTTCTTAAATGATTTCAGAATTAAGGGTGTAACGAAATAGCTTTGCTCAGAATTCTTGCGCCGTACCACACCCATTTTTCTGAGTGTATTAGGAACAACCGATACTAAAAAATGTCATAAAAACATTATAAATGTAGGTTTATTTACCGTATACTTCACAATTCTTCACAGTACTTTATGTATAAATGTTTTTATTTCGTGTACAAAAGTATTACAAATTTGGTTCTTAATGTTCTGGAATTTTGCTATTAATGGTTTAGAGTCGCATCCCCACTCTGCAATTAACTCTGCCATGTAGGGCATATTGTTTTAGCAAGTCCGTATTCCACTTTATTTTTACTATGTCGAATCGAAGATCTCCATCTCTGCACCTCTAGATTCCATCTGGTCTCTGCCATTTCATGAATCTTCTTTTTCGTTCGCTGTTTCAGTTCAGTTAAACTCGAAGCACTTGTGATAACAACATTTAGATGCATTCTATTTGCGCTATAGTTTTTCTGATTCATTCATCTTAAACATTGTCGTTGCTCAAACGTTAATTTTTTCGCTCTGCAACAATCCGAGTTTTGCAACGTATGTACATTTTGTCTACGCCAAGTTCGCTCAAAGCCCACAGGATCAAATTCCCCATTTAAGATCTGGGCAGCACATCATTGCAGGGGTCTATATTCCAGGGTCTGTATTGCAATTGCTAATTATGTTGAATCTAGTTAATCCAACAATGTTGACATTCAATAGGACCATTGCGTTTGCATATGTAATTGAAGAGACAAACAGGCTCTTCCGTATTTCTTTTTTATGAGGTATTTATTGGATGGCCATAAAGCTTTGATTATAACCAATTGTCTTCCCTTGTCTTCTTTTAGTTTTCTTGTCTCTGAATCAAAAATAACGTTATCATTGATTAGATAGATTGATAAGATCTTTTTTGTACATTTGTACATTGCTTTTGAAACATTGAAAAGCTGTGATTTTCCCTTCGGTTTTTCTACAGTTGTCCACAATCTGTGTAGCTAATCGGAGATTTGGGCCATTAAAACGATATCACCAGCGTACAATGATTTAAGATGGATTTCAACCCTAGTTCTTCATTAATATTTGCTATCAGTTATTTCACTCTAGTTTCGTGCACCCTTCTTGCTATGTATTTAACGTGTATGAGGTATACTGTGACAAAACATGGTCAGATTTGTCTGATACCCTTTTTGTGCCTAAAGTTTCCTGAAACCATCTTACTTTTCCCTCCAAGAGTGTAAGCTGTACCACAAATTTTCATACATAAATTGAGCCGTACCTAAACCATAGCCGTAGCCAAACCTATTATTAGATCGCCTCTTATAATTTTATTTTATTCATTATACTTTACGTCTGTTCAATGACTATAAATGATGTTACTAATGCTTGTTCCTTTTTTGTGGCCAATTTATAACCTCTGTTGACATAAACAGGCACCCTCTATTCTTTGCTTTGCGTGGAAACCATTTTGCTTTTTTTGTCTCCATGACCCTTCATTCTCAATTTCTGTCTACAATACGTCCTAACTATCGCTGCACAATCTTTATACAAAACATTGGTTATTTTAAGTTGGCTGCTTCGGGGTTAGGTATGATTGTTACTCTATCCAATAAAAAAATTTTTTATAACAGACCCATGCCCTTTTTTTAAACCTCTTTTCCCATAATTTTGCATTAATCCAATTAACACTCCATCTCCTCCACACGATGACTTTTTATGTTTCATTTTGTAACTTTGATTACCTCTAGTGCACCTGTTCTAAACCTTTAATCTCTTTTTCTTTCACTGTTCTGTAGGGTATATTCACTTGTTTTTAACGTTGTTTAATATGCTTCATCTGATTCTTCCCCCGTGTATTAATTTTATTTTTCACCCGCTCTGTCCTGTTTTAACTTCTTCTTGATGTTAATATTTCTTTCAAAAACGTCGTATTTAAGTTTCCATTTGCACATAAATTATATCTGGCACTTCTTGTAAATGAGTCTCTTTTACGGGTTTTTACGGTTTACTCCTAATAGTATACTTATAAGGTTTTCGCCATCGAGGTTATTATATTTTTCCCCTTCCAATCCTCGAACACCTTCTATTTTTCGTCGGTTCACCACAAAATAATTGTATGA
>MNPL01003339.1:26977-42573 GCA_002081605.1 Tropilaelaps mercedesae
TCCCCTTCCAATCCTCGAACACCTTCTATTTTTCGTCGGTTCACCACAAAATAATTGTATGAATCTGTAGAGTTGTCATTTCTTTTTTATAGTCTTTCTTTGCTTATTAATGGCATTTTTGTTTATCCTTTGTT
Source organism: Tropilaelaps mercedesae (assembly GCA_002081605.1). Taxonomy (NCBI): domain Eukaryota; kingdom Metazoa; phylum Arthropoda; class Arachnida; order Mesostigmata; family Laelapidae; genus Tropilaelaps; species Tropilaelaps mercedesae. The sequence continues at coordinate 27,112 of MNPL01003339.1, forward strand.
TAGCATTTTACCTATTTTGTCGCATTCTGCGGTGGTGACGGTCGCTTTTAGTGATATTCCTATTTTTATCTCCGATTTCTCTTTCTGTTGCCCATTTGTAAGCTTTTTGATTGCACATTACGGACCTCATTGCTGATTTTCATTCCGCTTCGTATCCATTGTTAATACAAATTTACAACTCTCGCTTCCTACTTCTGAATGTAATTCTTCGATTTATTTTTCATTCTCCTCAGTATTTTGATAAAAGTATTGTAAGAGTGTGTTATAGTTCGTCATACACTCATTGTGTTACACTATTTTATGTTTAGTTTCTTGTCTTTACTTGATTAAAGGGTTATTAAAGATAAGTGTATAGTATCGTTTCAAAATGATCCCTTTTTTCACTCTGCTAGTTACTTTCCCAGTGGGATCATTTTAGCGACAAAGCGGTAGCTTAGTCTCTATTGCTATTAGTTAATAATATCGTAATGTTACTATTACCATTATTTAACGGGCTTCTACATGGCTTGTAGATGGGTACAGGTAGAAGATTTCGATATAGATACCGGTTTCAACCTCAGAGCAGATATTTTTTGAGGTACATTACTTACAAATGTGTAATGTGATAAAGTAAATAATATAGAAGTAAATACGTCGTATGAGTTTCTGAGTCTAAATGTGTAGTTTGGACGGCTCACAACTGATGGCTTTCTAAGAGATGATGTTATCGGTATTTATTAAAAAATGGTCCGTTGTCGCGGCGATCGCTAAACTTTGCGCAATGCTTTCCAAGTGCATACAACCGCATACCACGACTAGATGTGTTCGACATTGGAAGCATGTGCATTCTTGATTCATGAACGTCATAAGTTCTCTGAGCACCAACAAGCCCACACGCGACTGGAACAAACAAACGCAGATTTCGTCCGCGGGGAAGCGCACAGTTTTTGTTTGATTGGTAATGAGTAGGCACAGTTTACTCTATAATTTAAACAAACGATTATTCCCAATATCCGAAATATGAATCTGTGAAACGAATGAGATGCTTATTGAAGGGTGTTCATGTAATGAAATTTCACACCTCAATTGACGTCTATATTCACTCGTTTTTTCTGGCCTGAATGAAATTATATTTTTTGAAAAAATAGGTAGTGCAAAAATCTGTACTAAGATATCAAAAGTTACGTTAAGAGCACTTTTCGTTCTATTAAAATGGATTTCATTCTATCTCCAGAATTAGCTTTATCATTGCAATATAGATTTTTATGCTGCAATCTTGCGCACGAAGTAGATGCACTTGAAACAACTTGTAGATATCTCGGTCAGTACTCTAAAATGATCATTTATTTCTATAATAAAATAAAAAAAAATATCAGGCAAAACGCGCCATCATTACTCTTAAAAAAGGCGTGCTACGGACCTTGGCCTATTCTACAATAAAAGGTATCTACCGCAGCTGGTATCTTCGGACGACCACAGCATATCATTTAGCTTCTAAAATACTAGATTATTAAACATCTTCTCTATGATTATTAATCAGTTTTCCCAAAACGTTACACCTTATTGCGTTTTCGCGCTTTTTCTCTTCTTTTATATCATTGGTCTGCAGAGACAAAGCTGTGGGAGAAGCACGAAGAATGTAAAGAATGAACTATGTCATTTACGAAAAACGAGAATCTTTTGAGACTTCCACTTCCGTGAAAGCTTTTTCTTTTTGACAGTCATGGTTATACTTTTTGCGAGCTTAAACCGATGCTTGCAAATATTGTGAATCTGTCAAAATGACAATGTCTACAATGCACTACTAAAAACCTTCTATGGTAGGTCATATAACAGTTACCAATGAATAAAACAAAGTAAACGCCGGCTTGAAATCTATACTGCCAATCAAAATATAGTGATGAAGGTAAAAAATGTCAGCCACAGGCATTCAATTATCGATAGAAGTAAATTCAGCGGCGACCCAATGCGAGAACATTTAAAGAACATTCAACTAAGTAGCGTCATAAAAGAAGCCGGCTAACTAGTCATATGAACATAGCGAAGACCGCCAAGTCATGTAAATATAGCAAAAGTCTAAAAGAACGTTTCGCTATTTCCTTGAAAGCCAAAGAGAAGGCCCCTTGTTACTGTGTCGATATCTGTAGTGCTGCTGCATTTGAGATTGGAAAATGGGGGTTTCAAGAAAATCTGAGCCTACTTCTCAACCAACTGAGATGGCCGACATCTTTTTACCGTGCCCTGCGGCCGAATGAAGAGGAATAAGAGTTTGTATTTAAGATAAATTCTTACAAATATTGATTTATTTATCCGTTCTATTGACAATATCTTATAATTCTTTATGGGTATATTGTTAACATTCATAACAATAGCAGACCATATCTTAATATATATGTATATTTATATATACAGGGTATCTCAAAGTACCTACTTTTCTCAGACATTCAAACTCATTTGTGATTCAGACCTAAAACTGTAAATATGAAAAAGTAACAGTCCACGCAGATATATATATATATATATATATATAATAAGCTCAGCACACTTCTCTAGAAAAACCGAAGGAGAACCCTTTTATTAAACTTCTGTGTTGAAGCCTAATGTTGATGGAATCGGAGAGAACGTGAGAGCTTCAGCACAGGTCGAGTCGCCCTTAAGCCAATATATGTTAGAAGTTGAATATTCGCTTTGATTACAGGAAAAATAGCTACAGTATGACTACAGTCTGTTGAATTTCAATTGTTTCTGATTAACGGAATACAGTGCAAAGGTGTGTTTATATAAAATTACAACCCATCGTGTACATTTACGGCGCTTCGGGATACAGCAAAAAGATATTTCAGGCATAGCGGACTGTATTTGTTAGGTTTGACAATAATAATGTTAATAATAATAACAGCCAAGGCAGTGCTTTTGGTTGAATAATTTAACACTATCTGGTTCTTGGTTTCATTACGTTTTGCAATACATTGAGTTACGAGTAAATTTAACGGCGGCCGCTATATTTAAAAATACTGGACAGAATCTATGTATGTAGGTTACAAAACAGATGCTTCGCCGGATCAGGAACTCACTGTGAAGTTTCGTTGAAATAATTTAATGACCACGTTTTCCTAAAAATCGTTGAAAATTTTAGCATGTAATTAAGGTAGCATTATAATTTAATTATAATTTAAATAGAGTTTATTGACATTTATGTAGGTTTCAACTACCTTTTCATGAACAGAGCCAATATGCATTCACTCTGTTGTTGGTAAGGCAAAAAAGGTTAGTTCGATACTGCTTATTTTTTGTTTTTGATGTTGTTTCAACTATATGTGAGGAGGGTAAATTTCCAAGTTACGCTTTTGCGTTACCGTCATTGTCACAGGCCAATACAAACATACTCCTCATAGAGTGCACCATCATCCCTGATAACATCAAGATGGGCCACGGGTTTTAACAGAAACTTATGTATGATCCGATCATATATGAAGAACGAAAAGCAGCAGCAGTCCTGTAGACACGCTACAGTGTATCAGGCCGGAAAAAATGAAGTTACTGCGCAAAAAACCGTGCAAAACCTAAGTGAGTGACAATTCAATTGGTCTTTTGATCAATAAGCCATAATTTGTGCATATTCGTGGCCACATGACTGGATCGTCAATGGCCGTCTTACAGTGAGACGAGCTGAGGCGACCATCACACCAAGCGGGTTTTTGAGTATATTAGTTGAATAGTATTTGATAATCATTATTATCGTCATTATTATCAGGTGAGGTACAGGAAGTAAGGGAGTACATTTGATGATATTTACGCGTGCTACAGGCCGTGTTCCAATATATTGGTCCTGCATAAGTTGTCAAGCGAAGTATAATATGTTTTTTACGTACAGTGTCAGTTAGGCAATTGAGAGTTTAATTTGTATGAATGTCATTGTCACCACAGCGTGACAATATTGTCGAATCCTAGCTAAACGTTGACAGATCTAGCATTTTCCGAGGCTTGAATGATGCTTCAGGAAATAGACTTATGATAACATCTGCTTAAGAATGGTACTGTTCTATACCATCGGGTACAACAGATTCAACAAAACTTGAAGAAGACCACATTAAGGAGGTCTTTTTGGCCGAAAGCTATAGCGTTGGCACCAGCTACGGACAGATGCGGAGATCACCTGTAAATAAAACGGCATTAAGACTTTTTTTTAGAAAAACAGGATCTGTTGGTGTAATCAGGCTCTATTGACAGCATTCCTCACACGAACGCGGCTACCCTATAGATTATTCTTATTCACAACGTTCATTTCGTATTTCGTGGTAGGAACGTTTATATTCACACCACTTCATTCATGTTCTTATTCTGTAAAGGACTGTTAGCAGCACCGCACTGACATTGTGTAGTTTGGGTAATCATTTGCTTTATTATTTGCTTAAACTCATCGTGATAAAGTTGTGGCGTAGCCTCCTCACTCGAGTGAATCTCGCTTGAATCAACTTGACGCCTTTAACAGGCCTCCTAAGAATGCATGCAGAACTGCTACTCTTACAAGTGGCTTTAATAACACAGATGAAGTTTCAAAACCGTTGGTATCTTCTTAAATCTTATTTCCCGGCGGACGGCGGCTCCCCTGACTATGGAACTTTGGTTAAGAATTACTGCGAATCCGAGGAGTCGATGCCTCCTTCATCCTGATATGTCAATGTTCGCGGCTTCTTGTCACATACCGGGAACTTGTTGAAAACCCAACATATCGTTCACATTTAAAAGCTAAGCAGATGGATAGTTTCACAGCTTTTTCACTGCGTATCATTGGATAAGAGCGAACTAACGCAAATGATACCCTTCGCAGAGTATAACCAGTAATTGTCTAACTCTAACCACGCTGTAGCCCGATCGTCTCTTTTTGTCCTATCTTGTCTGCAAGCGATTAGCCGCCACGCTAATCATTGCTGATCATTACACTAGAATTTTTCGCAACAAAGTATCATACTATGACGGTATGCGCGAATTTCGAGAAACAGTTATCACCACTGAACAATGGAATTCAATTTGGGGAAAACCCATGAGAAGAATATCATAGCCTAGACCAACCTATCACCGTAAGATGATGGTCGTAGTGACTTTGTCTGACCTGTTGATATTCTTCACAATTTCCAATGGGATAACCAATTCACAGCCGTGAGACAATCATCTGCTCCGCTTCGAACCTTCAACCGCGTAACTTGACAAGTGGAGCGGCAATTTTGGTGAAAGTGGAGTTTATTGTTACCTTTTTAGTAAAATTACTTTTTCACCTATACAATACGCTTGGCCGCGCGTGCATGCAAACGCAAACCGATGTCTGCCGACTTCTCTACTGATTTGTAGCTCACTTGACCCGTTGTAAGCCATCCGCCTCTGCATACGCAGGCCTACGTAATCTCCTGAGTAGCCTGAAATTTTAATTATGAGCAGAAACGACAACTTTTTGAAAATACGTTGACATCGAGGGCTTCTGAATTTACTCCGTGAAAAACAAAGTTTGTCGATAAAATTAAGCTTTGACGACAACCCACTCATGTCTCCATATTCTCCTCACCCACGGTCTTTCAGAATCAAATTGTTCCCCTCAGCTTAGTGTCTTGTCAACCATTGTATTGTCTACTCAGCGGTCTCGCCCTAAAATCGATGTGTTCACAATGTCTTATCGTTTGTTTACTGAGTGGCAGGCATCCTAAAAATCTAAAATTTAATTCTAAAAATTTAATTAAGTCCTAGAAAACGCTTTACAAACAACAGCGGAAGTATGAGAAGCAGTACAAGATGTTATTGTAAACAGTACAGGTCTACAAAATGATTTACTGATCAATGAAATCAACTCATTAACTTAGGTTGTGATCCGACAGTGAACCGGTTCTGATCTGTTTCGTGATCTTAAGACGGGTATTCATAGTTATCAAAGGGCCATACAATTAACGATTGGAGATTGAACATAATAAAAAAAAAATAGAAAGCCTTGCAATTCGGAAAATTAATTAAGGTAAAATAGGTGTGTGGTTGACACACGTATTGTATATACATTTATTTTATTGGTATTTGAGGCACTATTATCCATATGCTAATTCGTTTAATTCTTGAATAAACGATGAAATTATATCGAGAAGCATTACTCCACTAAGGCCAAAAAGTGCTGTGCTTTCATCGCGTCTGAGTTCGGACCGTTTGAACCGTAGCCACCCATTGACCATCAGCATTTACGTGGCTGCTATTCCGCCTGATGCTAAGCCTGTTGTCTGTCAACGGTTGTTTTGTCCTCCCCCAGAACAGGGTCCATTCATGCATCAAACAGAGGAGACAAACCGTCCCGCCGTAAGCTTGCTTGAGCCGTGAGCCCCTGATTACCCTACCCCAATGCTTGCTTCCCTGCCAGAGGGCTGCCTTAGGTTACAGGACACGGGCCGAGTGCATTGCTCGATCCGGTCATAGCAACATCGGCATGATCTAGCCATCGCTGCCTCACCCAATACTAGATTCTGAAGTGCGTGCCGGCGCATGTGTGTGTGCATGTGTGCATGCTGGTTTGTATTGCGTGTGCGTGCTGGCGTATGTGCATGTGCGTGCTGGTGTATATGCGTATGCGTGCTGGCGTATGTGTGTGTGCCGTCAATCAAGTACCCCTCGTGATACCAACAGGCGTATTTGTTCAGTCTGTTGATTTTGTGAGCTTTACTATAAGCTGCTAGTTCTGGGGTGTGACTGTGGCAACCTAGATTTTTCCAGTTACCTTCAGAACTCTTACACGAAGACCCAAATTAATAGAGAGTGAAACTCAAGAGTGGAGCCTTATTTTAGTACGAGTCCGACATTAGCAGGCGAATGCTACGGATGTGAAACCTGACATTAAAGGCATTTTTCCTTAATCACTCAGAAAGTAGTTCAGGCGATACTGTCTGTTACATACATCTGAGTCCTTGGCACAGCGCACCGATAGAGACAGTATACTTATATATTAACACTCCGTAAAACATCTTATGTCACTCTTGTTTTTTTACCAGATCATTTGATAAAATTCGCTTTCCAGTTCAGATCGTATTTGGTTAAACTTTGAGCAGGTGTATTTTGCCCAACGGACGCGAAACGCAACACGCGGCGTGATAAATACATTGGTAAATTAAATTAGTACAATTACATAGATTTATAGTATCCATATATATCTCACGACACCAACGTAAAGCAATATGAGTCGATGCTCATAGGTAGCTATTACTTTTAAAACTATAAGCTAGTTATACTTAATTGACTTCAATACAACTTACATATATAAAGTCCTAAGTAAGACCAATTCACCGGTTTTGAATATCGAAGGCAATCATTTTTATGGTCACATCTCAAATAGTGATCAAATTTTTTCCCTCAATTTAAGTTTCTCCTACAATAAAGAAGAAAAGAAGAAAAGAAAGCTACTTGTACTTCTAGATTCAATTACTATTTTTATTATTATTATTACTAGTAGTAGTAGTAGTGGTGATAGTAGTAGCAGTAGTAGTAGCAGTGATAGTAGTAGTATTTATTTCAGTTGTACACACACGCAGCCGTACGAACAGTTTAGGCATGATCGAAGATACAGCAGCTAAATATACAAGTCAGACCGTAAGTTTACCACAATTTTATATAGTCCCCATGAGCAAAAGTACAGATTACTTTTTTAGTTTAAGTATTCACAATTGTATAATACTTTGTCCGCCATGAGTCAACCAAGTCTTCCGATAATTAGCTATGTAAGGCTACTTTTTGTGTCGATTGCTATTGTAGTTACAGTTTGGTGCATGCGCCATCAATGCATTCCGTCTCTATGCCAGACTACTATTGGAGTGGATTTGAAGTCAATACGCATGTTTCTAGCATTCAAAAGTTTTCTACACTTGAACGAAAAAAACATCACTCTCTGTTATATTATAAAAAGAAAAAACGCTGATTACTCTTTACGTACATAGTATATACGGCCTAATCCGTCTAATTGCTACAATAACGTTGATCTTGATGAAAATGTATACGTTTAACTTTTTTTTCTGTAATATAATGAATAAACGAAAACAATAAAAAAATGTCACGACCCAGCTGATTGTAAAATAGTGCAGGTGATGTGACAACTACAACCATTGTGAACTCTCTAAGCGCCTTGTTCACATGAGACATATATAAACACATTGCATTTTCACTCGTCTTTAAATTACTCCTTTTCAATTTTAAGTTAGCCGTCTAAAGATGCCGTCACTTTAATATTTTAATTTTGTTTTATGACAGATGTTATTAAACCGTTGCACACGTAGTATTTACGAAGCAGTCTCAATTACTTCGACTCACTGATCTCTAAGTTATAGCAAACAACACAGTCGGTACGTGTTGCTAAATAGGCAGAAATATTCTAATAGCGCAGCTATTCTAAACACTTTTTAGAACTCATAGACAAGTACTTACATGGGACATACACGACAAAACAATGCTTCCAAGCTCCACAGCTATTTCCTATAATTGGGCAACCGCTTTTGCAGTGGAAATACCCATCGGGGTTCCGATACTGTCTAGTGAATAGTGTACAAGTGCAAGTGAAGAGCTGGCAGTGGCGAGCCGTGTGCGACCTCTGCGCTTGTGTATTTTTGTTGCTGATAAGCGACACCAGCTAACCTCGAAAAAAGTGTCCGAACGTCTCCTTCGCTATTTTTCTCATTCTCACTATGAAAACAAATAATCTCAACGTTACTACAATCATGGCAGTCACAACAATATCTAGGTGTGAGTGTGTGTGTGTGTGTATACTGTATGGGGGGGATGATATTCGAATGTATGAGTTTGTAAATCTCTTTACTCGCCTCATGTCACTTCAATGTGACACTCACAATGCGCATTCACACACTTTGTGAGGATTTTGAATGGTCTGTATCCATGGACTTGAAGCAGTTTAAATAATGCGCGCTTTAAAAATTATATCTATTAGTTGCTTCGCGCATTATGTTCTTTCTAAACAAACAATCGTATAATCTGTTTCAAAATACCTGTATTGTGCATTTGTGCATCCACGATTAGACTCACGATCAGTTGGGACTTAACTATAATTACGTTGCCGCTTTTTTATTCACGATAAAACTGGTCCGAAGGGTTAATCGCAGCAGTCATCTAACCATAACTTATGTAAAAAGTTCTCTATTCGAATTCTATGCCATGACCTGAGTAAATTTACATTCCAAATGTGCTCATCCTTGCGTAGACGCGTATGGAACCGTATCGCTAGTAACAGCTTTGTCTTGCGTTGACAGGTATTCACGACGGAGGTGCATGAGGCAGGCGCGTTAGGCTTGACAGTTTTTCATGCGGCGCTGCCGTCCGATGATTTTGTCGCCAATTGTTCGCTTAGTTTCGATGAGCTTCAGAAAAAAGACGAAGTACACGACAGCGACATTTGGATCAACCTTGAACCTGGCGGAAAAATACACGTTGTCATTTCACTCGAAGCATGTAAGTACCAGTGGCGATTAACGACCTTAATAGAAATGTGGCACACGTTTAGCTTACCGAAATGAGGGAGGTGTGAATATGCAGAAACATGCATATTCTGAAGTTTCTTTTCTACTATTATAGTGGCAGTAACGCTCCGTCAAAAAATATCTATGTGATACGTGTAAATAGGTAGAAACGTATAGAACAAGACTATTTTTGCATTACAATTTGTCCCAAGTTAAACAAGTTATATTGTAACGCTCGCTATGAGTCTCGAAATGGAAATAATGTATATGTATGCTTATACTAAAAAAATAATTAAATATGACTTATTGAAAAACTGCACTCGGTAAGCTGCTAGTGAAGCGTATACAGTCCTCGAGACATGGTGCAAACAATAGTTTGCTCGACCTCATGCGGAGGTTTAATCAAGAGCGCTTCTTTAGAAGTTGCGGTCGGGAAACCAATAGCTAGTCATTACCTTATAGACTCGTACCCATTAAAGGTCTCGCGTAGAGCTGATCACTCTCATTTGGTGCTTCGCGAAATTCCGTTTTTATATGTTGTAGTTTGTTGTGCTAGAATATTTTCATTACCTTCGTTGTAAGTCCGTAGAAGTGTGGAAATAAAATTTAAAAGCTTGACCCTAACAACAACCCCGTTTTCTAACTATGTCGTTATTAATAGAGAAACACATAAAATAAACGTGTAAAACAACATCTTTAATGCATATCATTTTTTTGTAAAGCAAATGGTAAAGCCAGTTTTAACCGAGATTGAATTCTAATTTCCGAATTGTTCTGAAATATATATTGTTTTAATTGGTACCATTCGGCATAAATTCATTAGATTCAGACTGACTACTACGGCTAACGTTGTGCGGTTTTTAATTTTGACGTTTTTGAGGAAAACGCTTTCACCCACCGTTCCCATGGAAGCAATAGAGATGTTTTGCTACCAAAGAATGGAACTGTAGAAAAAACGTAAGAATTTTTCAAGGCAAGACAAAAACGACCATCGCAATTCACCAGATCGCTGCTGGATGTATGATGTATGGAAGGATGTATGAAAAAACGCGATGCGCAACAAGAAACGATGGTGAAGACCCGCTTAGTACCACACTAAAAATAAAAGATACTTCTGGACATTGAAGCGTGCAGTAATTGATTCGCGTTCGCTTGGGTCCTTAAGTACGACTGGTTTTGCTTTGGATGTTACTCTGAGTGCGGATCTGAGCAACCTCTACAAACTTTGGTGCCACGTGCCTTTCCTCGTTATTTGAATCACCATCCAGAACTGTCTGATCTATGTAATGTGACTGAGGATATATCTAAGGCACCATACTACAAATTTATGGTTGTTCTTTGCTTTTCGATTATGGCTAACTAACGACGCTTTTGGAAGACGTCGAGTTGTGAACTATCGGCAATTCAAAGTGCTGTGGGGCTACGTGACGTGACACGCGACCAGATACGTTATGTCTTTCTTTCTGTGGCGAGTTTTGGTTAAGAAAGACCTATATATATATATATATATATATATATAAGGAACGCATGCCAGGTTACTTATAAGCTACCTAATAAGCTTATCTAATCAGCCGCCAAATTAAATTGATGAACCGAACGGAATGCCTACGTTTCTAAGCCGAAAGAACATTCCGGCAAGATTTGCAGTGCACGCGCAATTAGGGCGCCTTCGACTTATAACGCTGCCAGGTCTCTTCTTTTCAAGGTCGACGTTCCCATCAAAGTCCATTTTGATCCAAACTCAAGCTTAAGTAGTAAAACATTACGATCAATCAGTGAATACGTTTCTACCTAGTAATGTAGTGGGTTTCCTATATCTTGATTTGACATTTTCAATCCAAGCATCTATTTTTTACTTGCACTGTGATTACATGAGTTATTGGGGTTTAACTTAAAGACGCATAGGGGATTACGGTCATACCCGCATCAGCTAAAGCTTTTATTCCGGTCTGTTCTGAATGCACTATAACATCCCGTTTGATTAAATGGGCAATCGCCTAGCTTTTTTTTAAAATTTATCATGTTTTTTCTATCGTATTTATCTACGTCTAACTTAATTAACGCTCGCAATAAGGTGAATTATTTGTCTGTTGCTTGTTCTTGCATGATAGGCGCTGCCTCAGAGAAACCTCGCGAGTTCAAGGCCCGCGCAGCCGGTCTCAACCGTCGACGTGGTGCCATGCGGCGACGCGTGCACCAGGTCAATGGACACAAATTTATGGCCACCATCCTTCGTCAACCGACGTTCTGCTCGCACTGTCGCGAGTTTATATGGGGCATCGGCAAACAGGGCTATCAGTGTCAGGTGTGCACCTGTGTTGTGCACAAACGCTGTCATGAGATGGTGGTCACTAAATGTCCGGGTATGAAGAGCGATCAGCAGGAGGACACCCCCGCTGAAGGTTCAGGCTTCACGATTAATATTCCGCACCGATTCATCGTGCACAACTTCAAGCGGCCCACTTTTTGTGATCATTGCGGCTCGATGCTGTACGGTCTGTTTCGACAGGGTCTACAGTGCGAGGCGTGCTCTATGAACGTACATAAACGATGCCAGAAAAATGTAGCCAACAACTGCGGTATCAACCCGAAGCAGATGGCCGAAATTTTACAGGCCATGGGTATTTCAGGCGACAAACTGTTGACGAAACGTAAGAAGAAAACCTCAATCGGTGAAAATCTACCAGAGAACACGTCACAGGTGTCTGTCGAAGGGAGTGACACCCGCAGCGATTACAGTCCAGCCGACAACTCAGCTGAAAAACTCGACAAATTTAGCTCGCTGGCGCTTGACAAAGAAAAAAAATATTCGCTCAACGATTTCAACTTCATTAAGGTCCTTGGTAAAGGCTCATTTGGGAAGGTACGAAAAATATACAGAGCGCATGTGGATATTACAATGCATCCAATGCCTCAAGCTTTTACGATTTGAATTGTGTATTGAGCACAATCCGGAGAGCAATGATGGGGTAGTGCTACTAGCTTGTTGACCGTTTTAGGAAAAATTGAGCTGGAAAGCTGATTTGAGAGCTGCGTGTTGGAACCTATAAATAAAATATGGACATGTCTGAACAAAAAAATATTGGGGCATTTGCAGGTGATGCTGGGAGAGCGAAAAGGCACGGAAGAAGTATATGCAATCAAGGTACTCAAAAAGGACGTCATCCTCCAAGACGACGATGTGGAGTGCACATTAACGGAGAAGCGCATTTTGAGCCTAAGCGCTCGACATCCGTTCCTAACCGCACTATTCTGCTGCTTCCAAACGGAGGATCGTCTATTCTTCGTGATGGAGTACGTCAATGGGGGCGACCTAATGTTCCAGATCCAGAAGTCGAGAAAGTTTGACGAACCTCGAGCGCGGTTCTACGCAGCAGAAGTAACGCTGGCTCTCATGTTCCTTCATGAGAATGGGGTCATATACCGGGACTTAAAGCTCGATAATATCCTTCTTGATGCGGATGGTCACTGTAAGATTGCTGACTTTGGTAAGTAACATTACCACCGGCAGATATGTGCAACTTGTCTGAACTTCATCTGAACCCATTTGAGCTTAATGTTATGCTGACATTGAATACACAAACTTAATCATATATATTTCAATAAGCACTTAATAGTAAGATACAGTCGCTATCATGTTTTGTATTTTTCCTACCACTATCGGCATATAGGAATGTGTAAAGAAGGCATCAAAGATGGCGTTACAACGACGACCTTCTGCGGTACTCCGGACTATATTGCACCAGAGATCTTGCAAGAGCTCGAGTACGGTGCCTCGGTTGACTGGTGGGCCTTGGGGGTGCTCATGTATGAAATGTTAGCAGGTCAGCCACCCTTCGAGGCTGATAATGAGGACGACCTCTTCGAGTCGATTCTACACGACGACGTCCTTTATCCTGTATGGCTAAGCAAAGAAGCCGTAGCCATTCTCAAAGGCTTTATGACCAAAAATCCTGTTAAACGACTAGGCTGCGTGGTTGGCCAAGCTGGTGAGCAAGCCATCTTAAATCATGCTTTCTTCCGTGACATCGACTGGGAAGCGCTTGAGGCTCGTAAAGTTAAGCCGCCATTCAAGCCGAAAATTGTAAGTATTTAATAAATTGCTCAAAAGTGGTGTATTAGCCGAAAGATTTCGTGCGACCGTCGAATGCAATTCAAAATGCATTCCGTTGAATACCACTTGAATATTTTTTTCGTCCAACAGCGCCGCACGAAGAAATTTAGAGCAATGAAGATATTTTGAGGAACGTTCGTCAAGAATAATTTTACAAGAAATTTGGTTTAAAAAAATGTGCCATGGCTGCTCATATTTCCAAATTGCAGCGCTTCTTTTCGTTTAATTTACTACAAGTCACTTTCGTGGTACGAAGAAAAAGCGCACAAAACTCCGGGGTAGTCAGGCTAACTTAATGCCTAGCTGTTATAGAGCCAACGTTACATACCCCCTCGTCTAATATCACTAAATATCCTGTGACTATATATCGATATTTCAATAAATTACTAAATCACATTAAACTGGTCTATCATAACGCCACGAATGGCAGGAACAAGCTTAAAACGATTCCTCTACGCAAAAATATAGCTACTAGACCCCATGTTAAAGCAGTGACCAATGAAAATGAGATGAATGAATCGTAGAACTGGTGCGATAAGCACTCAATTGCCGGTAGTACAATGCATTTTGATTCTCTTTCAGACATTGATCCTTCAACTGCTTACGTGATGGAACATTGCGAAATATTTAGTTGAATAGAAATTGAACGCACCGAAATGCCTGCTGACTCACCCGCCACTCAGACAGCGGCTAACTAAAAGTAATATGTTTCACTTATATATTCCATTCACTGTTGTCCTAATTTCAGAAAACCAAGAGAGATGTGAACAACTTCGATGCAGACTTTACCAAGGAGGAGCCGATCTTGACCCCAATATCTGTTGAGATACTACGTAATATAAATCAAGATGAGTTCAAGGGTTTCTCATTTGTGAACGATGATTTCAACCCACAGCGTTTTGACAGCGGAGCGCCCCCTTAGGATTTTACAATTCCGCGGATTAGTCGACCAGCACAGCAATCTAAACAGCAAGCGCATCTGCAACAATAGCATATAAAACAATGTCAAGGGCTTCAACGGGCACCAGCAACATAAACGTGATCATTGCATTCATGGTAACGCGGTTTATATATTCAAGCTTGTCGAAGAATCGCAACAAACAACATTGGGAGTAATAACGACAGTAATAATATAGTAGAAACAACAATACCTGCACCCAAGGCGTCAGGTTATGTTAAAAAGAATCTATCTATCTTCACTATGAAAGGATATGCCAGCAGGTGAGTGCTCAGTCTCGTCTACAAACACGACTTCCCTGGATGCCGATCTCCTTGATCCTAATTGCTCTGTTAAGGACATGGTCGTTCTATACAATAGGCTCTACATATATACCTATGTGCGCATTGAATATAAAACTACGTTTGTATAAGTCTAGATATACAGACAACTAATAGATATCGACTGATCTCTCTGCTGGCCATCATCACGCCGTCGATACTATTACTACAATATTACAAAACATATATAATTTAAAAGTAGGAGAGAACCCCTCAGATATAGCGAAGTGGGCCGCATAAAGTTGTGCGTTAGCGAAGCAGCAGCCAACGTAATCGAGTTGGGTGTTGACAAAAAGCTGGAACCAGGGATTAAACACATGCCCTGGAGCATATATGATATATAGATACATAAACAAACACAAACACACGTGCGTATGTATACATATTCTCATACGTTAAAAGTGCACAGCCACGCAGTCAAACACATAGATTTTTAAAAATCCCATCTTCATAAGTAAGTAACCTTAGGGAAATGTCAGAGCGAAATGAAAATAATGGTATGAAGCATGAAAAGTAAATGGTGGCAAACAAAATAAGACAACAATACAAGCTAAGCACAACGCAAACACTGAAAACTGTACTAGTGATATATATATATATATATATATA
>MNPL01003341.1:0-12107 GCA_002081605.1 Tropilaelaps mercedesae
TATATATATATATATATATATATATATATATTATAGTGATTTAGAAAAGATACAAATTCGGCAAAATCGTTGCAAAAGGCCATGGGGTGGTGTTAGTAGAATGGTAGTTGTAGTGGTGTCATTCTAGTCGCGCAGCGTTATTTATCCATGCACTAAGTAGCTGTTGTGTAGTTTAAACACATGAATACTTTTTTGGTTTTCGGATGGACGAGTAATTGTATTAGACTAAATTGTTGACGTTAGATGCGTATGTGTATTCTTCCTTTTATGCTTTTTGTCATATAGAGGCCATTATAAATAAGAATTAGTGTATTAGTGTATAGGATTGTGATTAGAAAAACGAGTCAGAATTTTGAGGTCCACTGCCGTACTTTCAAACGACCACGTGCAAAGAAGCTGATTTAAACAATTTTCGAGATACCTGGGGTAAAAATCTTTTCTAAAATAGGCAGTGGATATCTGTATTTGAGCTATGGTACACGATTTTAGTTTCAGTCGTGTAGCCGTGTAGCGGATGCTTGCATATAGACAGCAATTAAGCCTGGGCCTGAATGAATAGCACAAGTTCTTTTTTACTTCATAGAAGACATGTTTCAATTATCTGCAGTGGAATAATAAGGTTTGTTCCTGGCTTTTTTATATCTCACGAGTACTGGTATTTTAGCGCCGCAAATATTTAAACAGCGAATAACAGATTATTCGTTCCATGAAACTTACAATATCGGCAAATCGATCGTCCTTTACGGAAACTTATCTCGTTAAAATAGGGATAATCAACTCTATCCATTGTCGCTATGTTTAAACCACTTAAATCGCTTTTAATTCGTTTACGATATGCAGTTCACAAACCGATCTAGGTTACTACTCAAGTCATCTACACCAGATAGGTGATAGTAGAATAAACGTGTCGTTAGTAAAACACGATATTCGTACCGCTTAACCGTACTACCATAGTTTAACCCTTAAGTGTTCGCCTACATAACATGGATATCTTTGCGTTAAACTAGCTTTGTATGTTTATTGCCGGCGTTTTCGAATTGAGTGAAGATACTCGGACGAAGCTCTAAAAGCGCTGTCAGCTATTAAACAGAATTTCTGAACAATTTCAAGCTAGTATAAAAAATACAGTCAGCAACGTCACTTATCACCTCTACTTCTGTAGGCATTACTATAGCCATGAAAGCAAAGACTAAGCCCAGATTTTAACCATCATTGTAGATTTCGAAATGATCAAGTTCGTTCCCAGTCATTTTTGCCCCTTAAGGTTCTTTAACACCTCACTCATGCGCCTCAATAATTACGGAAACGAATAGAAAAACTAGCTGATAAATAAGAAGTCATTCCGGATGTCATTCATTTTTCTTAGTTGCCTCATCTAAAGTGTCCGCTGGTCCACCTAGGTTACTAATTGTGATAATGACTCTTGATTTCAGACTTACTTCTATAACTGGCTAGCTATTACAAAAATGTGAAAACATACATTGACCTCATTCAAGTTTCTTATACGTATAAGACTATTCGTAAATGTTCTTTTATGATGATAGAGGCTGTCGGCGAAACTAGTTGGTCGTTAAGGAACTGCAGTGAGGCCAAAAAAGATAATTCTTTGTAGAAAAATTTATTTCATGATTCGTTCCGTAACGTTTGGTTATCATTGTTGTCATGAATGGTGTGACAATTTCAATCCGGCCATAATTGTTTATTCATTTTCGTTAGCAGATTTGATACCTTCGCGTTGCGAAGGTCTTTGTCGGCTTAAATCTGCCTGATAGACTTAGTTAACGAACAAGATTTGGATCGGAATTTTCAGCCAGCTGCGTCTTCATACTTGGTTCTTCATACAGCTTCATACTTGTTTTATACTACCGTGTATGCCGTTAAAAAGCTGCTCTTAGTACAGACACTCAAGCCAACTGTTTAGCTTGTCCATAGATTAGATGCCTAATGAATATCTTGTAAAGCCAACATAATTTGTTTTTGTTTTTAATTAGTTATTGATTTGAGTTCGTATGTAATGTTATATACCCAACACGGTTATGAAGAATCCGTGAAAAAGGCAGAAGTTAGAAAATCTTTATTCCTAACCACGCTGATTTACGCAAGGTATTAATACACTTTAATAAAGTGTAGCGTTGTATTTAGTCTTTTTTGCGTTTCAAACAATAGAAGGGACCGTAAAGGAACCTCCATAATTAATAGGAAATATCATGGTTATTTCCTGCTTCGCGAGAATCACTTGGCGACGACAAAATACCGCTGAGACCATTATTTTTTAATGAGAATTCTTCTCTTTCTCACGCGTGAAAATAATTTCGTCTTCAATGCAAATATAACAAGTGCGGGTAAATCGTATGAAGAAAGGGCTTACCGTTATCATCATTACTTATTAAGCACGCTTATCACGTAGTAGATTAAGCACGCTTATCACGTAGTAGAATAAGTGTATATGTACAAAAAAAACACGAGCTTGTAAGGACGAGCTGAAAAATGGGCTTCAATTATGATCGGTAGCCACCAAGAGCATCCCTTGCTGAATGCTAGTTCCTTGGCTGAAGGCCAGCGAGGCGACATGGGCACATTCAGTCGCGTGGTACCTCTTGCAGATATGACAGACTCGTGATATCAATATCTCCGAATTTTTTCTCTTCAGACGGAAGCATCTCGTTGTAGCTAAGAGTCGTAGGAAGGCTGAAACAGCTTCTGAGCTCTTCAAAGAAAAGTGGAGTGTTGTGGGAAGACATAAGAGTCTGTTCAAGAGCTAGGGGCCTACCTGGTTTAGGTCCTCCCAAATGATCTCCACTCCGTTTGCGGCCACACGCGTGACTTTTAAATCTAACAGACGCCAGGCCGTTGAGATACATAGAAAATGAGTTCTTTACTACCGCCGCCATAGGCAGTGCCTTTAGACATCGTTCGTGACGTGAGCCAGTTTTCTTCTCGTGATATGGAAAACCAAGGAATTCAGAAAGACGTGCACAACTACTCACAAGTTTGGTCTAATGTGTGTTCCCCCTTTCAAGGAATGGTTATCACCGAGAAACTTTGTTCTGTTAATTGCAACATCTGTCGCGACGATATCAATGAGCTTTCGTTGTTGCCAATTAAGGTCGAAAAGGTGTAGGGCTGACAGCTCAGCAGCTAAAGTCTGCTAGCGACGGTCGAAGGGCTGCCGAACGAGTGGAAGTAAGATGGTCAGTAAAATTTGTCATTTTAGTGTCAGGTGCCGTTCCTGCCGGGTTTCTGCATCAGCTTGAGCCTCGCAACCTGTCTCTTCAGTAATAGCACTCGGTGAAAAGAAACGATGCACAGCCCATTGCCTCCGTATCGAACGAATAACTATTGAGACATTTTACATGATCGCTCCATTGATCACTCGACCGCCGCAAAGCTACACACACGGCAACAGCAAACAGCCGTTGAGTCAGTTGTTATTCAAATAACATTATTCAAAGACCAAAAATCTATCAACCACTTTCTTTGGCCGGAAACAAATTCCGAAATTGAGGTTGATGGTTTATTGATTTGAAAAATGTAATTTTTTTAAGACCAACGACTTCTTACTAACAATTGGTTCTTGAAATCTATAAAAAATGATGTCGAGGTTAGTTTAGTTATTGTTTTTTGCAATTCCTATGCTTTTATGAGAGAGCAACTTGGACAAAATACTGAAAGCGTCTAGTAGAGTTAAGATAGTTGGTATTTCAATGCAGTATAATTAATTTTCTACATAATTAGCCTGGAAGCGAGCACGGCTATTTCTGCTTGGTTTCAGTATTCAGTATTCGTAGAATCGCTAAACTATGTTGGAATATCGCTTATAATCAGGAAAGTCTCAACAATATGTACAAAGGAACAGCTTGATATATAGTGATGCTTGACATGCAAAAATGGAAAAATCAGTCTATAAGTCGTATTATTTCATCCTCGGTTTACCCAACGCGCAGCAGGTAGGGTCTTATTGCAGTTGCTTTCAAGAATTTTATGTTCATCCGCCTCCACATACGGTCTCCATATGTTTCTCATTCAAGAGTCTAATGAGCAAATTTCATTGTTCTGTCTGGTTTACAGTAAATTTTCGGTATGCATTTTAGTCGTGATATTTTCAGTTCTCGCTTTTCAGTTACCTTGCGCTTGTTA
Organism: Tropilaelaps mercedesae; assembly: GCA_002081605.1. Lineage (NCBI taxonomy): Eukaryota > Metazoa > Arthropoda > Arachnida > Mesostigmata > Laelapidae > Tropilaelaps > Tropilaelaps mercedesae. The sequence continues at coordinate 4,138 of MNPL01003341.1, forward strand.
ACGTAGACTGCACACGCATTTACAGAGCTTATGGAATAATGAGCAGATTGACTGTTCACAAAGCAAATGCAACAAAAGTAATGAACACATTAAACATTCTGCGGACAAAGATACTTGTAAAGTCTTACATGATTTCCATTTCCATCATTATTAGCTGTCCGACTACCGTCGACGCTACGCCAGATCCACCTAGCTCTCAAAACCCCAGACGTAAACACATACAAAGTCGAAAATGGAAAAATCGGTGCAGCTGAATGCGAGCGATCCAGCAGAATCTGTTCAGGGGTGTTCAGCGAATACGAATAAGGAGTAAATGCATTTAGAAGAACTACGCTTACACGTACCCATATCGCAGGTTAAGGAACGCTCTCGATGAGAATTTGCAAAATATAGAAATAATGTGTTACTGGTGGCCTTTCCCGCTCATGCTAGTTTTGTAAATGATATAGCAAAACATTATCATGGGTAGTAAAATTGCTCCTAACAAGCAAACTAAATTACCTAAATAAATTTACAACTTCCGGTGCTCCTACTAGTGCGTTGGTCAGGTCATATTGAGCTCGAGGGCCGGCAACGGAAAAATGTGGAACGATGTCGTTTTTCCATAGAGTCGCTATTTATTTTCGGAAAAATACAGATAGTGACGATCATAAATTACATACAGAAAGGACTGATCTAAACTCTTTATCCACGCGAATTTGAACTACCCACACGCTTGTTCTCTAGCGGGAAGTATTCTGGGACCAAACGACCGTTTATCTTACACACTCAAAAAATTTAAAGAAAAGCTCTAAGCAGTTGAAGCACACATTGAAGCAGATTTATTCGTTCTCAATCGAGTCTACAATCTCTCGTCATAGATAAATAAGAGTTTGCTCCAAAAACCAAACTGGTTTAAAAAAAAATATCAATAATCCTAAGATCTCTCTCCTGTTTCATATCATCAGACCTTCAATCGAGGAAGACCGGTGGATAATTAGCAATAGAAATCCGTTTCCTTTTGTTTTTGAGTAAAGTAAATATGTCCGTCATTCATCTTTCTCTACCGCACGACTGACAAATTGATACCCGCTGTCGAGAAATGTACCTTTGTGAAGTTGACTGCTTTAAAAAAAGCCACAGTGATGTGTTTACGCTCGTTAAATTGCTTAGCTGGTGGGGACATGTGTGGCTTTTTTCAAATGTTTTTATTAACGAAACTCGATACTTCGTTATGCACGGTATGTGAAGACTGGCGCTTTGGAGCTTCTTTAGTACTACAGTTCGACTAAATGCTATTACGTGATTAAGGCTTTTGCGCAATTGTACGTGTACTGTGTATTAAGCTTTGAATTAGTTGCACGACCACGGCAACTGTAATCACAATTTCGAAGCTTCACAAGTCGGATACATGTCACAATAAAGTTTACGTGCCAAGTGATCTTTTCACTCGCCTATAATTTGTATGGTTGTAAACTTTAATGATTTTGGCTCGTAATTGGTGTACAGGCTTTCAAAGCGCTTAATCTTCTACCGTATGCTGCCGCCATTGATTCCAGACCAACAGGAAACTTACCAAACACATTCGTGTTAGTTACATCAATGATTCAAAATAGGAGTTAAAGTAGACCGCTAGGGTGAACGTATGGGGCCTTCTTACAATCGGATCCCGGTGCCCGCAACCACGACAGAACAAAACAGCTCTTTAACTCAACAATTAAAAACCAGAGTCAGCCTCTGGCCAAAAGCCTATAACTGTTCGAGACTCGTGTTAGCAACCTTTGTGGCGCTATACAGCAGCGTGCTCTGAGGAGTCAGCGGAGCAGCCTAGCGTCACATCGTCAATCCATGCGCATCAATGGCAAAGGTCCCTATTACCATTGTTGTCTACATGGCCAGTCCGATAGGCTTAAATCAGTCTACCTTCGTCAGCCGCTATTACCAACTAAATGTGTCTACCTTCCTTGACTCGTAAAAAGCTACATATTTTTAGTGCTGACTATCAGCCAACTTTTAGCATTTACGGTATTACCTCTCGCAATACTTCTCAAGTCAGATCCCAAAAATGAAAATGTCACGGAGGCAACCGAACCCGCGTACCTACGTGTCTCCTCTGGTCGCAAGACGCACGCGAATGCGCCAAGCTATCGAGCACAGACGCAGAAATGTAGCAAATGGAAATGTCCGCTTACCGTGAATATCTCCGAACGCTGTTAAACCGACTGGTCAAACTACGTAAACTGGAAAGAATAGTACCGGCAGCCAGCAGTGTGCTTGCAATCAGGTTAACACGTCTCGTAACGTAAGTGTTTGATATACTATACTATACTCTCAATTGTTGAAATTGACCGAGAAAGCTTTCAGACTTATTCTACACGCAAAAACAACGTTCAGCGCCTTCACCCCAATAATTGTTTTACAATTTATTATTGTAAGGTTTGTCTTATACAATTATCAAATTCACGAAAAAACTATTGATAGACAATTTGTTGCTACTGGCAGACAAATTTGCGCACGTTTCTTTCCAAATTATTCAAGAGTAGCACCATATTCAAATCAGGCATGGTTTTAGTTTTATAATTTTAGTTTCAAATGGAATAAATGTTAGGGAAACTAGTTGTTTATAGTAAAAAAAACAGAAGTTACATGTCCAATTGCAGTGGTGATTTTTCATTGAAGAGTATTCCTTTTGCCAACAGAGTAACCAGGATTGGTTATAAGACATCGCCCCACTGAATATGAGTTTTAGATGCTTTCAAGCTTACCGATAAATTAGTGAACACAGAGTGCCTTGGTTTGCATGGGCCATGCGACACTCGAAGGAAGGCATCCATGTATCAGAGCGAATCCAATAATATTTTGCTGATTGCTTCAAACTATTGGCTGCGGAAACTAACCTTCATTGCTTCTTATTTCGTAGAATAATTGCTGTACCACACTAGCGTAAAATTTAATGAAATAAAATAAAAAGTCAATGGTTAATGACAATCTTCTAATAGTATGACGTTAAGCTAATAGATCGCCTTTTCTGTTTGCTTGGAAAACGATGAAGAACACCGTAAGTTCCTGAGGCTGGTTAATCTGTCGATATTCATAATATTTGAAGATTTGAAGAAAGATTTGAAGAAGAAGAAGTGTATAGGTTAAATTTCTAAAATAAACTATCCAGGTTTTTATCTGCCATATTAACACTCGACTTAACTTTTCCCATTGTACCCTACGTGTTAATATAATATTGGCCTTATTATTAACAGTTTGTAAACTGCTGCCTTTGTTTTCAGTGACGCCCCGACTATAGTAGTTGTAGACATTGTTCGCTAAATAGGAAAATATACACGGCCGAACAAATGTGCCTTAGTCTAACCTGAAATGTGCTTTAACTTGAAATAAAAACTTCTTCCAACACTTTTATACTTTAAATTACTTGATCAGTATTCCTTCATTTGGCTGTTAACAAGGGGGAATAGATTTACTAAAAAAACTAACCTGTGTCTCAAATACCTTTGCAGGTCATTAAAGGCATAAGTAGTACCTTCTGTTTTTAAGGCGCCGACCTGCTCCTGCATTCTGAATAAACAACGATTTTATTAGTCGTCTATTGGTCCTTTTGTAATACTTCCGATTTTCTTGTTGGCTCACATCGCCCTAGCATTTGCGGTCTCGTCACAGCAATTTTACGCATACCTCGGATAGCGTCGATAAGATTGATAACTTTCAGGATTGTAGGCGCTGACGGTGCTATAGGGATCTTCCAACATAATTGCGGATATAACACCAACAAGAAGTGCGATACCGGTCAGCACCATTTTGCGAAGGCCATATTGCACATATTCCGAACGACCCAATTGACAGATCCCCGTACTGCTCATATGGGCACCAAATCGGGAGAAATCTGGGAAGTTAGGTGGGTTTTCTTTTCGGAGACTAAATGGAAACTCCATTAGGAAATTCTGTGTGAAATTTCACTCTAGTCCGTACAATTGTCCTTTCGTTGCGAAGTCAACTATATTATGATTTGTTTCACTTCGTTATATTAATGACAAACTCAAACTGCTCTATGGGAAGTAGCATTTGTTGTTTGATATATACAAAGAGGGTTGTTTGATTTTTGTCTAAAATGACCTTGGCGACTTTAGTCGTAGGAGACATTTTCGGTGGTTTTCCGCTCAACACCTAGCTAGAAAAATACACACGAACTAAAACATATAAATATTCACAAAAATAAAATTATAATCGGCAAACAGAAAACATACTATTTATCAGAACGTCTATAGTCAACGGTAGCATGGAAACTTCAATTAGAAGTCGCCACCTTGGGCGCAAGAAGTTCTCTTTTAATAAAACCGCGCTAGGCTGACGGCATCTAAAATCTAAACGAAGCTAATGACTATATAGGCCAATCCGTACGTGTAACCGAGAGCGAGTATATTGTATGGTATTGTCGCTCGTCATATTTTTTCGAAAAAAATCGGTGTGCGCAAAATGTACATAGCTATGTCTTAATGTTTCCAGGTCCCCCGCTTCTGCTACTCACAGACTTGAAAAACTACACAAATTTAAACTAGGCTTGGTAGTGTAGGCTGCCCATTACATAGCTTGTATATATGTAAGTGCACAAAAAGTGCTATCAAGCATACTTCTGGGTTATATCAATTTTATAGCTTTCTGGTTAGGATCACTGTATTGAGATGAGATTTACAGGCGTAACATTACAAATTACCTATTAATGCCTGCCGTGGCAAGCGACGGTATTTTATATTCGTCTCTGGTTAAATTAAGATAAATTAGTAAAAAATTGAATTAGATATCAACGAAGCAGTACTTGCCACTTAGAGATGGGTTGACCAGAGCTAATTTTGCGATCACCAAAACGTCAATCAATTATATGTAACACTAATAGTAGATTGTATTCAATATTACTGATAAAAAATATTTAAGTTCGGTTGTGCCACTTCTTAGAAAGACATAGAAGTCGAGGAAACCGTGAGGCCGATTCGGACTCGAATATGACACAAACGATGTGACACACATCTATAAGAAGTAAGGCAAGCAATTTGGCTAGCTTCGATGAAATATGATTAAGAAATGTCTATTTTCATTTGGCTTTGAGCCCTTCGAAGGGATTCTTATAAAATTGATGCTTCGGGAAATTCTGCTTTGTTTTTATTATTTACACGCGCCAACTTCTTGGTGTGTGCGAAGCGTATGAATGTGCCAGATGAGGCACCACGTGCTGCTGTTGCCAAGCCAGAATTTGACAAGAGGCGACATTATGCAGGTAACCTCTATGAATCTAAAATTGTAGCAGTTCCCGTTCAAAACCTTCAATGCGCGGGGATGGTTTATTTAGAAGACGGGGTTCAGATCGAGAGGACAAAGACTTTCTAGGACCTTTATGTGTCATTTCGGGCATTTGTGTTACAAAAGCGTGGTTTGCCAAACCAACTTTAGATATTCTCGATGCGCTCCCAGCATTTAGGTAACTATCGGTGACATAAAGGATGGTTTCGATAATGATTCTTACAAATCTTCTCCATCATTTAATATGAGGAATAGGGACTAAAATTAAGAACTAGAAATTTTCTCGCCATTACTATCCGCTAACGCTCGCGGATGCATGGAAGTACATGACTTTACAGGTCATACAGCTCGGTTGGTCTTTGTGACCGGAGGAAACATGTAAGTGGACACACATTTGATCCCCGCCGTTGCATATTTATGGGGTCCGTTTTATGAAGTAATGCAAAAAGCGGTACCGTGGACGCTAAATGTTGGGTGAGAATGTTGGCCGACTCCAGAAACAGCGAGCGCTTTCTTTGCTCTTTTCAACGAGATGCCAAGATTCGTATGTATCACATTTGCGTGAAGAATATTGCGTTTAGTTTTTTTATTTGACAGCTGACCTTAAATATCTTGGACGCCTTTCGATACGGCAGAATATACGACTGTAGCAACTGAACATGAAATGATCTCACTGTCGGTTAGATTCCAACAACTTGACACAACAGCGTTTTTGTATTCACCTACAATAAGTATAGTATACGAAACCGTGGATACCGATCAGTGGAAGGTGCTGTAAACTCTAAAGCCCTGTTATGTGTGGGACCTTGAGTGTGTGCGGCGTAAAGATGCTTGTGAGTTGCTGTCGGACATCATCTCTTTGGAGTAGAGTAGATTTGAGATATGGCTCATGGCAAAGACAGAATAAAAAAAGCTACTGCGAATGTTGCGATAAAGGCGTTACAAGCGCCCATTTTAAAGGTTCTACAATTATTAGCAGTTGAACATATTTAACTTCGAGCGGACACTTTCGGGTGTTTGGTAATCTGTTTGCACTGTTGTCACATACAATTTATTTTCTTTGCGGAAATCGGCTCGATGTTAAGAACTCCTTAAGATGCTTTAAGATAAAATGCCTTAAGATGTTAAGATGCTCTTTAAACACAAAAGCAAAGCTGTGTACGATATAATAAACCTCAATGCAAGCTATACAGCTACGCTATTTTATCGCATATCTGTTTATTGAACGTCTGTTTTTAAAATTTCAGCTAGCTTCGGTCGAAATCATCAGCGCTCGTCCAATGGCACCAAGTAAGGCACATTATTGCTATTCATTCAAACCGATTCGATGAAAAATTATCGCAGATTACAATTAGTTGCGAACATATGCTCTGCTCTGATGTTTTTCGTTGTGGAAGTGATTAAAACGTATGAGCAAAACACGACGAACGTCGGCGAAATTTTTTGGCGTACGAACTAGTTAAAGGTCAGTAAAGTCATTGCAGAAGAATAACGTAATGTATCGTAGTATCCGTATAACATCTGCGAAGTGATTTGGGAGTCCAGTAGTAGATGCACTTATTTTTTTTATTCCAAACGAGTTTTCTCCTTTTATGTCACTAAACAAAATGGATGATGATGCAATGCGGTACAAATCGCGCGCAAGAACCTGACTGAGCGCCGCGTCCAGTACGTCTGAGATATAGAATTAAACTCTGTTCAATGGCCACACATCGCATTGCAATATGTTTGACTAGGAAGTTCAGTAATCCTCTTTGGCAGCCAAATCCAGGCTCGGTATTACACTCTTCTTCCTATTATTGGTGGCACACGAGCCCTACCGCGCGTTGTAAGCACCACTACTTATACGAGTAAATATATTAGTAGATTAATACTACTCTACATACATGCTACATCATGTTAAAGACATGACACGCCTGACCGCATAGAAATTCGACAATTGTTACTTGAACCCATAGGACAGAAATACCGTACGCTGTACTACTAGGCTAGTGCGGACTCAAAGCAAAATTGATAAACAGATAAACGAACCATCACTGTAAAGCTGTCCGACTGCAAATAACTAATGTGTTATTGAAAAAGGCATTGCGGACTGTACCTAGCACGTTAAGCCAATGTAACAATATCTTGCTGGAATTGATCCTGACTTGTATTCCCATAGGTACTTTTTTCTATCTCATTCTTAAGATCCGAATATTTCATTTGTTTTTACGATCACCGATATTATTATCATTAATACAATTGATAATAAATATATTAATGTATCTTCCGCAATTTTGCCAAAAATCTTTGCTGTCGAACTTATTGAACTCCAGCTAAATGGTACTGACTTCCCTGGAGACCAATAATAGCAAAGATTCTGTTGCCGAATTGATAGTTAAGTGTAATTTTGCAAGCATATCCTTTTAAAAGCGTTTATACTGAGGAACTAACAATACAGTGGTTAAAAAAAATTAGAATTGCACAAGGAACATGTGTAGTTATGGTTTCGCCAAAGTGCTACATCTGTACCTTTATTGAAGCACCTTAACACATTGTGAGAGATACATGCAAATCAAATGGGCACGTGTGAGGTAGGTTACGCCACTGAGTATTATAGGGAGATAGAAGGTTAGGTAAGGCAGATGTTTTACAGCTAAATTATTATAATATATATATATATATATATATATATATTAGACTTGAGTACT
>MNPL01003341.1:12658-30456 GCA_002081605.1 Tropilaelaps mercedesae
AATTAAAATTTTATCACGAGGCTCATTGTTCACTTTAGCCAATTAGCGTCCATGGTAATTTGGTTTGGAAAAATCGTGTATGCTGCATGAATACACGAATTTGTAGATTAAAGGTTACGCAAATCGATAGACTAATTTACGGTGTATTTCTTGACATCGTCCATACTTATCTCTCAGTTAGACCGTAGGAAAGAACGTCGAACACACTACGCCACAAAATAACTTCCATAAAATATACCTCCTTAAGGGTAGAATCTCAGTTTTAAGAAGTGATGATCATCTTGTATAAGGATCCTTAACATAAAATTAATAATGTCATTCAAGTTATATAATGTGAATAGATATTATTCATATATTTGATGAGATATACTAGGGGTATATATTTGAAACTATGTATTTTTCTTCATTTGTTACGTCACTCTTAGGCAAAGCGAATATATGTCAGTTTTGAACAAGTCTTGAAAATATATTATCGCGCATGCAGTAATTGAAGACGTCGGCTATGAGGACGCGTGGTGAAACACCAGTTTCTACGAAATGTAGTGGCAGCTGGTATCCTAGTTTCCATCTCCTATGTAGCGCGGATAATGGAGGTCCGTATATTGTTTTTAATAACAAATAATTTGAGCTGACACTAATAAATTTATTATTAACTAATAAGTTGAGTTTCTAATAATTTGAGTTGACAGATTTGGCTTTCTTTGAGTAAACAACTCATTTGCACGTATTCCCAAATCGTAGCAGCTCTCGCTGACTCGGCTGTAGTCTTGATTATACCATGTTTTAGTACTTGCATTTTGTCTGTCTAACCCTACCTATGCAGAAGAACAGTAGAACAAACAGTTTAAAAAGGCTGTATACTGAACAGAAATACGTAGATGAATTATTTCTGTGCTTTTTGGCAAATAGTGTATTTGCATAGTGCGTAGGTTTTCATTTCCTAACGACTTGCGTTCCATCTGAAGCATACGAAACGAACAAAATATAATTTGTTGAACTAGGCATGTTCGAGTAGCTGGGAGTATACAAGGCTGCCGCAATTGTGAAAATACCTACGACAAGACAAATGCACATTAGAGCTCTCGCTAGTTTGGCAGGACATAGTGTGTCATGTATCAATAAATATAAAATTCGTGTTCACTCTGTGCTAAATTCAATGAACGTATGAGCCCCGTCGGCTAGGGAAAGCTCGGTTAACCAGTATCCTACGAATGCCTAAATATACTTGTGAATGCATCTTGGAGCTAGTTTAGGCTTAGGCTCTCCAAAGCTCGGTACTTCGCTGTTGTAATCTTATCACTACAACAATAACAATAGAATTCGGCGCAATTTAGAAGAAGCACGACTTTACAATGCGTGTCGCTAAACAGGGTTCTGCTTCGGACACCTCATAACCAGATACGTGCATACACACAAAACATGCACGTCTCACAAAAATACCTCCCATATAGCAGATCATTACTCATCTACCCCGACAAGACGCTGTTTATTTAATACGGAGGCAATTTGGAGCAATGGAAGGGATCTACAATCAGGCAAAGTGTCCGGTCCGCGAGTACGTCAACTCTAATGGATAAAAATAGATTGATGCTACAATCGTCTACTCAGTTTAAAAAAACTACCGCTCCAGATTTTCCGAGAATGTTTGGGATAGATTGTTCTTCAAAAGAGACAACGCCTTGAGCGCTGCCTTCCTCTCGCCTTCGCAGTGCCAACTCAAGTATTTGTCACTGTCGGATTTTACCAGACAGCCATTCTCAAAAAACTGGACGAAAGAAAAATGAATCTAAAATGTGTTTTTCTGAATTTCAATAATTCGGCTGCCTTAACGTGTGTTTATACATATATGTTTTGCACGTTCGCATGTATACCCTTATTTTGCGATATGTGCAGCTCAAATACTGAGATGGCGTTGTGCGCATCACAACCTGGTACGTGAGGGTGGCCAACACAAACGAGGCATTTCACTCCTCTGATGTTTTGCGCAGACCCTTTAAGACCGAAAACTAATTCGAAACTAAGGATAATGTTTGTTGTTGTTATGCGACGCCTAAACCTGTTCGTGCAAAATAAAATGCCGCGTGTCATAGTACGGATCATTTTCGATCCATGTAAAATTAGTTTGTTGTTGTTAAAATTAGTTAGATGGATAAACAATAAGGTTGGGCTTCTTTGGATGTGATTATTTCCTGTGGCAATTTCTCGAGTCCTAAAACGTCATGCACTCTTTACTTTTTGTGTGATGAGGATAACGCTTGCCCCATTCTAACATTACGGCAAGATATTTGCCTGAATAGTGTGGCACTCAAGGTCAAAGCGTACCTATCCACTAAGACCTATGCCACGTTCTTTGTGCGCTTTTCTCAGTGTACGCAATATTACTCGGAATAACGCAAGAAGCAGCTCCGAGCTGGAACGACGTAAATATCTAAACATTTTATGCGTTATTTTCTAGGGATAACATTTAAAAAATAAGCACAAGGCCCGTAAGCATTATGTTCTTCTATATTCTAGAGCAGAACTGCCTGTGGGTCGTACTCATCTCGGAACATAAAACGAATCCTACATTTAAAACTGATCTTCAAAATGCACGAAAAACATCATACAGATAAATTTTCTTCTTCCCACCGTCCACAAAATGATGTGACCTCACGTCTATTTTGCATCATGCAGGCATGTTCAACATGGCGTAGTTAGGGCACACAGCTCGATGAGATTTGCTCAGTATAGAATACTAAAAGCTGCCGCTGATTAAGCTTAGTCGTATTGCTCCTTCGCGGTATGAAATATGTGCCTTGGCTATACAGCAAAGCGTCTGCCAGGGTAGTGAGGGACACATGCAGAAAAAGCTCATACCAGCGCTACGAACACTCGGATCAAACCGTATTTATACCAATTCTCCTTTGGCTAGACAGATTAGCAACTTAGGTGCCTCCTAAGGCTACTGTGCCGTGCATATAACGCAATCTCTTAACCGCTCTATACGACATATTATGAAGGTTCCTCTAAAATCATAAAGGGCGTTAGTTGTTTATCTCGCCTGCTACTAGCAGGCCGTTGCGCAGGATATTTGCGGGTTGGAATCATCCGCTGTTCTTCCTATATCGGTCGGGTATCCGCACCAAGTTTGGCGTCCGCTTTCAGAAGAAGAAGGTTCAGGTCGGCAGATGGGAGTGAATCTGTACTCTGTGGAATAAGTATCTGTAAGCTTTACTTGACCAGTATGGTCTTTAACGACGGCTAAGGAAAGCATGGCAGGATCAACACTGAAAAATTGATCGTTAGCCCAGAAACAATCTCAAAACGGTACCCTTCTGAATTCAAGGCGTACAGTTTTACGGCAACTTGATTTTTATGGTTTACCATTGCCCAGAAAAATGTGAAATATTTTGCAGAAATACATATCATGTAAACAGAAATATGTTTGTAAAACGAAAATCAGGACGATTGATGCAAGATAGCTCAAGGCCTGTGAAACATACGTCTTTAAATGATTTTTTTCTTAATAGGGGTTTGGCCGGCAAATGAAAATCGTTGCCGTTAAAGTGGTTTATCTAGAAGCGCATCTTCTGGAGAGCCTTTGACTACTAGCGCGTGTTCGGTAAGCTTAATCGCACGCTTTGGATGATATGTCAGGATGAATAGCTCAGGGTGTGGGTCGGAAAGTGGAGAACACGGTTTTAGACAATACTGCATCTTCGAAGTTCGAAACGAAATAATTAAATGAAATAACTATCCGAAATAAACGTTTCAGTGAAATCAGACTATCGCCGAGACCCTGTGGGCATGTTGACTGTCATTTAATTGATTTTGTTTCTATCTTAGGAGATCAAGCTCCGTGTAGAATCAGAATCGCATTTTCCGTTCTGAATTAGCGTCATCGAACGAATCTATACCGGAAGATTGGCTCTAGCTTGCATGTAGAATTTCAATTCCTGTGGCGAGACATATTTCTTGAGCGGCACCTTTATTAATTACCATATTTTGCCAAACCTTGGGCAATATCTGTTCACCTCGGTGTATGCACTGAAAGGTAACACAAGCACGAATAGTGCATATCCAAAAACCTAATAAGCAATGACATGTGTACAGAAATTTTGTCAGCCTGCACTGCCAGCATCGTTATCTTAAACTTGTAGATGAGGTTCGGGCATGTCGCTATTGAACTGAAACTGCTATCAGTAATTTAAAGAATGGTTCTTTTCAAAAGTGCATTGCTGTAAGGAATTACAGTCCATGAAGCTTTTCGAAAAAAATTTTGTTATAATCACATATTTTTTTTGCATGGCATACACTAGCGTTCCCATACGTATAGCGTTTTTGATCGAATTCCTTTTTCAGGTAGTTAGAACAAGGTAATCTTATTGTAGTTTGCTCTGCCAAGCGATATCACTAGAAGGTTAATTTTAAATTATTCTCGACTGTGGCTCCAGGAGTGATATATCATCATTATGGTTTTTCTGAGTAGTTCACGATGAAAGCAAATACCTACCTCTTTAGTTTAGACGACTGCGCTATACTTATTACGCTATACAACAGAATAGCAAATGTCACACAAGTACGCCAAATATATATCATATGTGGGGGTTGCTCGAATCAATGACATTGAATAATTTAAAGCAATTTGTAATCACAACAAATCTGTGACAGTGACACAGAGATCCATCCTAAACATGAGCACACGTATTTTGCAAGAAAAATGGGACGCGTTCAGAGCCGGGCATCGTTGGTTCATTCCACGAACCAGCGATGGACTATAACATTCCAATGACAAAATTAGTCGTTTATGTCTGCATCATAGGGTTGTACAGCCTTAACGTGTTATAGCAACCTTCTCATAAAAAAGGCGTCATTTGGTCAAATGTTTTTAGAAAGTTTCATATAAATGAAAAGAACATCACTGGCCTACTAGTCTTTGAACGTGACTAGCCTTTGAAAGTTGAGATTTTGACGAGGTTGTCTTTGATTGATTTGATTGACGACTGTTATAAAAGTTGTGTAGTACGTCGTAGGTAGCATGGTCTTTAACACCCAACCTATCCCCTAGTGTGGGATTTATTGCTTACAATCACATGCAAACAAATTTAGTATACTCTGGGAAGGCATTTCGTGTCTAGACCAAGGATCTAATTATATTTCTGCGTTCTGCTGGCATATCGATCCTGGGTTTTCTGGATATTCTGCGCCAGCTAGCGAAGCGATCCGACAGACAGAAACTTCGTTACAATTCTTTCACCTTCTTTCGTTTGATGCAAAAAGGACTTTAATCGCGCCGTCATAATTCGTTTCTTTGACGCGTGCCTTCGACAAGTCTCTAGTACAAGAGGAGGGCTATCCCTACTTCTTTCCCAGTGCCCTCGCACCACTGAGAAGAAGGGAAACGCGCGAGATCCGGACTTCGGAACCGAACTCGCACGTGCTACCGTTCAGTAGAGTTGAACCATACGTGGACGAGCAGTCCACGTCCGCCACCATCTAGCGCATCCTATAAGTGTAGTCCTTTGTGTGGATTTATTTTGGTTATCGTGAGCGCACAGCTATATGTTATGTAATGCATAGAATGGTCGAATATCCGGTAAAGACGCGTGCAGAGAATTAAGTGAACTTCTCATTTGCTTGCCGCTGCTAGCTATGTCTTGAGTTTGCTATAAGCAGGAGTCTACACCCTGCGTCCATCGTGGGATCTTCGTTGGATTATGATAAAAAAACAAGTTCGTTGGGATGCTAGTGGTGAGTTTAGCTGTGCCAGTGATGGGCGGAAAGTGAACCTGCATAAGAACGAATATTCTTGCGCGAACTCATTTCCTGAGTAAACTTCGGCTACGGATTCGAGGAACATGGTTGTCCCATCTGCTGTGTCGACGCAAGGTAGGGGACAGCAACAAAAAGTATCCTCTCTAGATGTGTCTGACGTGGGAATGATTGCTCCTGTAGTGGTCAGTCATAAGTCGTTTTGCTGCGCAAAAAGCCATTGTCAGCCCTCTCATCGGCTGCTGTATACACTGGTGGTCGTTCTCTATGCACTGCTCGCCGTCGAAGTCTATGTCAGTCACATCCACAAACTACCCGCCGTATCATATTCTGTAGGTACCCGTCGGTCGCACCTCCACAGAGGTACTGAAGCCGTTAGAAATGTGGCAACGGAGTCCGGATATCGGATTCTTTCTGCAGAAGACGTTATTGAAGCACTTCAAAAACCGCGCCTTGTCGAAGATGATCGTTTGCAGATGAAAAGTTCCCTTGAACGAAATGCGCTTTCGCTTAGTCAGGCGGACATTGCGAGTAGTGATGATGCCGTTATGCAGGCAAATCACCGTAGTCGACGGAGCACGAAGACGCGGCGTCATCGAACTCCGCACGGTGTTGACGCGGCCGACAGTTCCATGGAGGACCAGATGGAAGTCATCCCGCAGCAAACTCTTAAGGGAAAAATGACGCTAACGGATGATTACTCTGACGTGGCAAGCAGTGGCCGGGATGCATTCAACAGTGGTGCAATCAACACGGAGAGTGTTGACAGCGGAGACGATGGCGACGATGTCGAAGTCGATGATGATGACGAAACAGCTGAATTTTGGATGGTTGACAGCAATAATCACAAGGTCAGGATGTCGGTGAGTTTTGGCGAATATTTGGGAACTATTACGATTGGCAAAAGTGACAAGACACTATTGGGAATGTAAATCAGCAAATCTAGCAAAATTTACACGCAATTTTTTTGAAAAAAGGAATGCGGAAATTGGGACAATGTCACAAGTAGCAATTCTAGAAAAATATGCATTTTACATATTTTACATTATTTTATGGTAGTGCATAAAAGTCACGTACACTCCTAGAAAGCTTTACTATCTAAGCACATCCTTGCAATCTTAATTGTAGGTTGCGCCTGACAAATGACAGGTAATAGCGGTAGGTTGCCCCCGGTGGATGACAAAAACGAAACTCGTAATTTTGATGCTATGATTATATCAATCCATGCAGGAGCTTCATTTAATATGTGTTAATTAAAGGGTGAGTAATGGGGGAATCAGTCACTCTGAATCATGATTATATAACTTCTGTCGATTTCGCCAAAACGATTTAAGAATAAATAGAATGGTATCTTTTTATGCGGGTAATAAATATGATAGATGCAGAACATTTGTATCACCAAATGTGTAGGCTTGGTTTTGTTTTGAAAAAATGATACGACCACATTGGATTTCCTCCAGTCATCAGGAAGCTAAACCGACGTTACAACGCAGTGTGAAAAGAGAAAAGTATTAATTAAGATTAATATACCCAGGTAAGCCTAAAGACCGACAATGGTGATAGCACAACAACTAATTTTGTGTATTGTGTAATGTAAAGTGGACTACGCTGAGCACACTGTAAATATCGGGTAAAGCAAAAGATGATCCTCAACGATAAAGTTTGTTAACAAAAATTAGCAGTTGCATATGTCGTATTAGACTGCCAATAGTTGCCGGTTGTGCAGTTGAAGCAGGATTAAATCTGCCTTCGTACTAGCACTCTATGCTGCTAACAAGAGGCTCACAAGACATATGATCACAGAAGCTCGCCACACTGTGAGCAAGCCACACTCTTTGAAGAATGTAAACTTTAAATAGAAGTAAACATTTGAAATTGTTTAATGTGTCCGATTTTTTAAAAATCGAAAAAATTCTTATAATAAGATCAACACAAGCATTGAAAGCTCTGTTGACCTTTTTAATAAGGGGTATCTTGCATTATGCCGGCGTTAAAATTGACTGTATATAGTTTTTTGCGCTTAGGCCCTCTCCTCGCACACCAGCCAACTTATAACCACTTGTTTTATAAATTTGTATATTTATAAAGGCTGCCTTGGTGGTTTAGCGAGTAAGAAGCAGATGGCGATGAATTTTGTGTAGCCCTGAAGCACTGACTGCGCTAAATGCTTGCTTGAGCTGTTAAATGGCGTTGACGGCATCGCCAGAAGGTAGATACACTCATTTTAAATAATTGTATGCCGTGTGTCTGATTGCTTTTTGTTTTCAAATATCGTTTGTCGTCTGAGTCGCATAATCGTTCATGAGAGTACAACCGTTTGATTTATAAAGTTGGTTGTTTCTAAAGTACTAGTCATTCCTGATTTGTTGGTGTAGCCATTATTATGGCACTAATTATCTTAACCCACTACTTTAAAAACTATGCTGTATTCCCATGTGCCTACGTTAGCTGTGATGACGGTAGTCCAATGACGTCTCATTCTTATATGGCGGTATAACTCAGATGTTATGAGAAGTAACTCGATTTATCTGTTCGCCTGCGCAAAGCAATTGCGACTTCACAGACTTAGTGATGCAACGTACAATTTGTTTTCAGATTGAGTAAAACTAATGGAATTTTTGTACTTGTAACGATTATGTACAAATGGCTCTAAATTTTTCTGGCCGTTGAGGCCTAACAGAGCGTTCTGAAACAAGTGCATATCACTCCCACTCATGGAGTAAACTGGAGATTGATTGTAGCTTTTAGCTAGACACCTCGATAGCCTGACGCAAGCAAAAACAACACCGCTCGTAGACAATCCACTTCAGTTGGCACGTAACGAGGTACAAACTTGTAGGTTGGGCAAGAGAACGTAACGACGTAGTTTGCAATACCTCTCCGCTGGCCTTGACGCTAATCATTTTCAAACGTAAGTAGCTCACACCCAAGACGAAGGTAGCAAGGCGATTCTGTCTTTCGCACATAATAATCGCAAGGAAGATCTGCATGAGCGCAACGAGATCTCTAATAAGCTGATGATGCAATAGTAGTCTACTGGCCAAACAGAGCATCCGTCTGCAATATAGGGAAGTCCCAGACACGAGATGACTCAACGTACAGCCGAATAAATAGCCAGTTGGAATATAATTGTACTTAAGCAAACAAGAATAGGCGATTGAGGATTAATTTTGAGGGCAAGTGTACGTATATCGTGCAGGATTGTCCTGTATTATGTGAGATTATTATTATGTATTATTATTATGTAAGACCCAGCTAGCGATCAGAGCGTCGAAAAGCTCTTTTGAAACAGCCGTCGTCACGAACTGGCTAGAAAAGTCAAACTGAATGCTCACTGTGTCGTCGTAGATATCGCGGCAGTTAACAGTTCAATATTGTGCCTTTGCAATCCAGTTTGGCTATATTTCATTTACTCACAGTCAATGTAGTTCTATAGTGCAGGCGCATATGGATACCATTCCCGGTCGCTTTCACACAAACATGAGCGAACGGATCTAGGAAAGAATGTGTCGCGTTTATCCCTAGTTAATTATGGGTAATATAGTGGACAATGACACACGCACTTGTTAAATACGTGGGTGACTCATTCGTTTGTAGATGCGTCTTTAGTAGAGTCTTAAAACACATATTTCGCCGTACCCTTGCTCGGGATAGTTAATGGGATTTAAACTGGCCGCCAGATTGCCGGAGTCTTCCAAATGGCAAAATTGCAATGACCGCTAAGCCTCCGAGATGTAGCCCATTTCGAGGATTGTTTCAGCTGAAACAAAAGGTCTTCGAATATTGAGTGTCTTCAAACAACTTCATTAAAAATGTGACTTGCGCGAACTGCAATATTTATGTAAATTTATACTTGTTCGATAAGTTTTTGCCTTTCAAAATCACATAATCTACTTACCGGCCTTTACTGAGAAGCTTACTCGGTGGAATCTTCCACTCTTTTAACCTGCCTTTCTTAGCGCAATGCGAGATTCAAATGCTTATTTAATTGCAGTGCTTGTTTAGTGTAATACAGCTATAATAAGTTAGCCATGGTACGCTCTAGCTAATCATTGCAGTTTACTAGAAAAACACGTTTTAGCTAAGAACAGTCAATTTGCTGTAATAAACCTTGCGCAGTTATACAGTGGTTAAACAACGTTAGAACTGCTCTAGTTGTAGACTTGCGACTAGACATATAAATAAACCAAGAAGACTCACGCATTTCCCAATGTGGAAGTTTTTGCAGAAACGATCAATAATGCTTGCCCACTTCCGTGAATAAAGAATGCAAGAGCGTGGCTCAAACAAAGTAGGTGATCGAGCGGTGAAAGATTGTATATGAATGGGTTAAAATTGTCTGCAAAGAAGTTTCTACATTGTCATGTGCTGTCGTCTCTCCAGCGCATGTTCCAATGTTAGAAGGCTATAGCAGAATACATATGTTTTTATACATTGTCACTGATTCAGGTCTAGCTGTTCGTTTTGCCGGGCCGGAAAAATGAAGCGATGAGATACTTATTCAGTAGCTACTAACGCTAAGTAAATGTTTTAAACGTAAAAAGGTTAAGGTGCATTGCAGCATCGGCTTTAATTAGCAGGTCTGTCCACAAATGATGAGCTGTAGAAAGCGATCGTTAAAGAACGCACGGAACTGGTGGGGTCTTTTATCATAAAGTCAGCACTACATATTCACCATAACTCACAAAACCCATATAATTAGACGGATCTTTTAGTTATCCGTAGGCAGTTGGTTCTATCTAACAACTCTATTTAAGAGCAACGACTGTCAGTGAGATGGTCAATATAGGGCAGATCTGGGTCAAAGTAACAACGCTGACCCGTATCTATAGACTGTGCACCACACAAGTTGCTTCTACCATCATTTGGGCTGGTGAAAAAGACGTGTCATTTTCCGAGAGGAAGTCCGATGAAGAAAGCACGAGAACGATAGAGTGAAAAATGCGGGTATGAGGGGATATTGAGCCAGGGGACCTGAGGCTCAAAGTTATCTGAAATTGATTTTCTGTGCAATCACACGGTTGCTGCTCGGGCAGACCACTTGCGGGAGTTCTTGGCAGTGATTTGTGGTGTTCGCCCTCTGCTCTTCTTCTCCCTTCCACGACTCCTAGAGGCTTTTCCTGATTTCCGAGCCTTCCGCTAGGTCGGCCGTCGTGCAGGTCGCGCCTCTTGCATCCAAAAAGGTTGGTTAGGCTGAAGAAGTAAGCAGGGGCAAGCAGCGATGCGTGAAGTATCATTGGACAGACACAGAGGTGTTGTTGTGTTTTTTTGCCATTTTACATGGTGAATGGAGCCCGGTGGGGTGGATGCTAATCAACTAATTATCATTGACCATCTAGTACTAATTTGATAATACACCAACGCTTGAAACTGACAGAAAATAAATTCATTTCTCTGTTTTATCTAAGTATGATGGACATCAGGTGAGCGTTTTCCACCTCCCTAAAAGTGGTATTAGATGACAATGGTGGTGCGAACCTGGTATGGCCATTTTTGTGGGTGGAAGAAGGTATATATGGAAAGAGTGAGAGGCAGCTCAAACAACGTTTGTATCCATGGTCCTAAACGTTACCAGTACAATAAATGCATGATCTTTGTGGTTACGGAAGTGAAATCATTTAAATGTATTAGATAAAATCGATCACAGAGATCCTACCGAAGAAGAAAAATTTTTTCGAGAACACTTTTTTCTTAACGTTATACCAAAAGAAGGCTTTATAGTTTTACTTGAACCTATGGCAAAGAATATCGACTATCGCGAACATCTAATTACTTACACGTTGGTTATGATCGTCGACCAATTACCTGATGTGAAAAAATCAATTTTATTTTGCGTCCGTCGAGCCAGGCGACCCTCATATTAAGCTCAGGAGGACCGGCATAATTTTCCGATTCGCTTCTGGGGAATTTATTATACTGCCATGTTGCACGCTAAACAGGACCCGAAGCAAGTTTCCATAAAATCCCGGAGGTCATACCACAAGGTACCTCGACTAGTGTTGTAGACGCTCTGTTGATCTCTAATACTCATAACGCACCGAATACCAGATTGGATGGCAAGACCGAGGGGAGCTTTATGTCTTTTGAAAATGCACGGCTCAAAAATAGTAAAATAAAAATGAGAAACTTTTAGCGTGGTCCAAATTGGCTATAGTCCGTCGACAAGGTAAACTAGCTACATGAAACATCCCGTCGTTAGTGGTAAAAACTGTCGGAATTGCTATTCCCACAACAAAATTAATTTCGTTTATTTCAGTTTGGCTAGCAATTGCCTACACATAGACAAACCTCAAGGGAGAGCAGAAAAACGCGTACCTTCTTGGCTACATAATTGTAAATACCTTATTTGTTTATGTTTACAAGTGTTGTATAAAACTGCCTTGCGGCTAAAATGTCACCAAAACGAGGCAATACAAAATGGGTTTGAAAGATTCGCGGCTTGGAGTTTACTCCCACTTAGCCTGAAAATTAGACCATCAACCAACGCCACCAATCTCAAAAATGCGATTAGGTTTTAATGTCGATGTAACGAAGCTGATCTGCAGAAATTTACCTATTAATATATATAACCTCACTGAATATTTATGTTTTCATTAGAATAAATAAATCACCCGAAAAAGCTATATATGCCTAAATACTGTTGGGTATGTGTTAGTTGTATTTTACTAACCTAATTGATGGAATTAGTGGTTCTCCAAGGTCCCTAGCTAATTAGTTATGCATTCGGCCGAAATTCGAAGGCTAGTGCAGACGATTTATTGGTTTTATCAAGATTATTGAATGCAAACTGGAAATCATGCGAGCGACTATGACACCATCTGATCTATAGCCAATGCGTATTAACACCGTGGCAAAGTTTTAAGTAAGTATGCGCTCGTTGATTAATATAAGCCTAATATGCTTTTCAAATGGTAATAGTAACCTTATAAAACTAAGAAATTCTAGATGTGAACTGCCTTTTGGGTATGAAGTAAGTTATTTAAAATAAATGACGCATTTTAGGAAGCACACCTCTACATACCAGAATGATACATATACTTGGCAAGTAAAAACCTTCAATCTACGTATATAGTCACGTAGAACTGAAAATCCTCAACCGCTCAACTATTCATTGCAGCAGCCTCGTATCATAGTCGCCACAAGATATCGTTTCTCATTTTTTTATCTACGTCGCTTGCTGGACAGTGGAACGTAACACTTCTTTACCCCTTGTAAAACTAAGCTTTTTACAACATACGTCACCTACATGTATCTATTGTTTCTAAACTCCCCGCCCCGCAGCCTTTCTGCTGTACTTATTGCGTATAACCTTTATTTTAGTTTTGAATATTCCCGTTCATCGAATTCGTCTATAGAAGTATATAGCATATCATGGTAAAAATATCCTTCAGCTTCACAGGCTTCAGACACGAGTTTCCATTCTCTCTCCCCCCACCATACGACAAACTGATTTGAGCTGCTACTCATACAAACGCGGAAAGCTCTCGAAAGAGCCCTCCATGTGACGGCGCTGTTACTACGGTCCTAATCTGAACCACAAAGTAACTTGAGATATCTGATAGAACTATTTGCAACTGTTTGTTGCAAAATGACGTATCCACCGAGCTCATTGCATACGTCATTTTATGTACAACATAAATCGTTAGCCTTGCTGTTTACAAATGCTTTGTATACGGGTATACCTGCAACTGCTTAAAGTAATACAACAAGCAATTCTGAGCCTAAAAGGGCAAGGCTCCGGAAGAGCTTGGTTTATAACGTAAATCTTGTCGTGACTTGTCGTGTAAGACACTGATGTCGATTTACTTAGCCCTTTGTTGAAACATAGTTAACTACTCAAGATGCTATTTAAACGGTGTTCTGTTGACTCCATTGACAATAAAAAATGGGCGTACTATATAGACGTGTACTGTTTAGCAATGCCGTAAACTTCTGTAACACGTATCAAAACCCTCCAAGCATGATATTATGGTGACGCCACATTCAGTAGCCAATGCTCCAAGACTAATAGGTCCCCATTCAGCGTGTTGACGTAAGCTACAGACAAGTAACTGGATCTTATGTCGGAGCTTAAAATCCTTGGCGCGGTAGCGAGTACAGGCAGAGATTTCGAAAAACACTTTCTGCAAACTGCTCCTTGCAAGCTCTAAAACGTGTTCACATATTTTGTTTTACTTTAGTAGATGACGGTTGCACACTGTTGTGCTAGGTAAGAGGTATTATACGTTATGAAACGGACACAGTTCATAAGAAGAGTTTTACTATATTTGTGAAGTTGCGATCGGGTGGCACTTATGAAAATGAAGTTATCATTAAAAAAATAGAAGTATAAGCTAAGTAACAAACATCATATGTTCACCTGCACGATCGTTCGCGGCTCAATTTAACTTTTTGACGGGCTACAAGCTGTTTTGGGTGTATGCACACTAACGAATATTTACAATAACACAGAAAAAATAACATTTAAGAAAATCAGTTTCACACGTACGTCTTTACGAAACTTTGGATTAAGTCGATGGAGTTGTAAGCGAATGATTTCTGAAGTAGTGAAGGGGGCGTTAGTCGAAGGAGACGTTGATGCCGAGGTTAAATAGAAGGCATACATACTGTACGCATTGTTGAGCCGATGATACGTCGCGCGTTGTTTAATGAAACTTTTGTGGGGAATAGTCACACCAAACTGCCCCTGCGTTGCACATAACCATTAATTATGTCTCTTCAAAAATTGTATGTAGTCCATTTAAGCACGCATTTCTTGTATCTACTACAGCATTTACTTGTTAGGAAGCGCGCGTGTGCGCACGAGACATAGTGATTCCCGCATTACGGACGTTTGGTGTATAACAGCAATTATTTTCACGTCGAGAGACTGAAGAACAAATTCGGAAAAAAGTACAACCGTACATTTGCATTAATCCGCTTTCAATGTCCATAAACGGACTTTTCTACTGTAGCCCCTATCAAAGATTTATGCACACTACAAACCGCCATAGCTGTCACCTCATATAGTTTAAATATTTTGGCGGCCTTCGCAGTTCAGTAGAAAGACATTGAGCGAGCACCACCTCTGTCTGAAGCAACGTTACCGTATTATTTTTGCATATTCAGAATAATCTCATTTCAAAATATCCGGATTTCGTAAAAAAACCTCAGCACACATCACAGTAAGGAACCATTCAAGTGAATACATTGGAATCTTTCAGTAAAATTGCCATTGTATTCGACAGGCATTGTCGATGATGTATTTTTAGATCAGTCGAAATGCGTTCGGACCATAACCTTGATAAAGCACATAGTACATAAACGTAAAATAACTTTCAGAAGGTGTGACATCTTCTTCAAAATTCATTTTGCAGGCGGCGTCTAGTTTAAACACTTTATAAGTCTGCATTAATGACATTTTACCCATTAGAAGTAGACTAAAAGCGGCACGCTGGCTAGTTCCGCGGTAAAAGACAGTTCGCTCTCACAAAACTATTTTCTTCAGTCTATTTAGAGATGTTAACTTGTAACACTATTAATACATGCCATAATGAAATAAATAAAGGAGGTCTACTGGAAAAATCATAACGGACACATTACTACTACGTATTTTCTACATTCCGTAAATTTTTGTGCCTCTGAAGGGTTGTTCTTACACAATTTCTGTTGTGTAACTCAGCTACTATGTAAGTATGCATTTCATTAAAAGGAAATATGATCATCATAATCTTGATAAAAGTATATATGCAATTAGCAAACACCAATTTAATCTTCATCATTTCTTGCAAATACCAGCAGCTGCGTCAGTCTTCACGCGTGTGGGAAATCTATTTTATGTATCGTTTGTGGATCTTATTCAAATACTTTCCATCTACCACAGTTCTATTAGACTCTTTTCATGCTACTTAGCCTCTTGCTGCCAATATATTTCGTCCCTTGGAGCACCACCGCGGCAATCATCTTACTATGTAAGCCGTTACCTAACAAACATAATAAACGGAAATTATGGTATTAACGTGTGATTACAAGAATTGGAGTAAAGCGCTACACTATGTCCTGGTCTACAGTTATCTCACTTAGCTGGAGAAATCATATGATACCAAAGAATGAATTGCAAGCTGTACAACAAAACCGCTCAAGGGTTAAACATTAAATAACTTAAAGGCTTTCCCTAGACATACATCACGAGAATTAGTGTAGAAAATCACTCTACACTGGTTGAAAGGTACTATTGAACGCTATAACAGAATTCGCTATCCGCCAACCAACTACTAGCATAATTTTTAGAAGATTATCATGGCGCGAACGTCACTGAGCCATTAATGAAATAAGGTTTGGTCTGCTTTCTCCAACAGCGTCACGTTGGTTCATAAGCTAGTGTTGGCATTATAGAGTGGCTCGTCATATCTTAGGCAACCAAGAGTTCCGTGCAGGGTGGCAATATCATGGATGTTGGATGCTACACTAACAGTCCGGTTCTCATTGTGCGAACTGTAAGAGAACATACAGCAACTACTTCACATCGTCATGCATACCAAGGCTTGACTGTTTTCGGAATAGGGACTACAGTATAAATAGTGAGCTGTCTTAAAATGGCGAGTTTTAAATAAACATCAGCGGATCATTATTGAGACTCACTTGAAATTCGAGTGAGTGCTGATACAAGTTCTAGAACATTCAACAGCGGAATAGAGTGAATATTCCGATAAAATATGAATAGAACCGAAAGTGTATAACAAATTTTCGGTTCATCGTTGCAGATCCTCGACTCGAGAGTAGAGTTGAATAAAATCGAAGTGAGCGGTCCACTCGACTCGCTGAACGTGCCTTGTAAATGATTGGAGTGGTGAAAGCGAAGTCTTTCGCCATGAGAAACATTAACGAAAGAGTTAGGAGACCAAACGCCGTAAAACTTGACACTTTATCAATTTAGAGCTCGAGGGTTGTTCAGTCGATATCTTTACGCGTAGGTACCTATGCTCTTTATGTTGGTATGCCCCATGCATCAGAGATGAATAGTCCAGAGGACGCTTCGCAGAGGATTCTTTCCAGAGGAATTCAGAGGATTTTTTAAGAAAATGAAAAGGACATGAATTGCCCGTTAGGATTTAAATAAATCGTTTTCGGCCTCGCAACTAAATACGATAGGCGCCCGTTGGAGCCAATAATGAACCTATTCTGACTTTCCTCAATGCCTTCTTGTGGGCATTGAAAGCCACTTTAAAAGTTTAGTGTCGTACCGTACACAGGTTCAAACACGCTAAGGTGAACAGAAGATATGGGTATTTCAAAATCAATGAGTCACACCAAGGGCCTTATTAGTTTCGGCTAGTCCAGCTAGCTAGAATTTTACGAGTTTTACTAACTTAACAATTGGCTTGGCAGTGGACAGTGGTTAGTTCCATTGACCGACTGATTGACCTCAGCTTTGGAAGAAAAATCCATCGTTCTAAGGCATGAGCATACACGCATTAGCTTACCAAAACCACCACGGAACATTACGGTACCTTAGACATTGCTGTGCTTATTCTATTTGTACCTAAATCTGATTTCGATGTTCAATGCGCCTCAACAGCGATTGCATCAACCACCACCGTTACAGGTCAGGGCTGGTAGGATTAGCGCAACTTCCTTAATTATTTATACGTATTGTCCTTCATCCCGCTGGTGGTATTGTTATTATTAAACGATGACATCCAGCCCTTGTCTATCGCTGCCAATATTACTGTTATGGGCATTGCTATTCCACCTGATGTCATGCTTTCTGCGGGCATGCTCATCATCCGTAATCCTGCCCCGACGCCGATCAAATACTTTGCGTCGTTTGCGTACGTGTTAAAGCAGCGGTTAACGCAACAATAACAACTCCAGCAACAAGAAAGGCCATCGTTGTTAACGGTCGAGCCTTCATCACGAACTCTAAATGCCTTTCTGTCTCATTCCGTAGCGTCTATGTACTGTTGTGTACCTATATATCGCATACTCTTTGGAAGACTCCTTTTTTTCTCGCGTAAGTCTTGTGTGCGTTACCTAGATATATATATATATATATATATATATATATA
>MNPL01003344.1:0-22852 GCA_002081605.1 Tropilaelaps mercedesae
ATATATATATATATATATATATATATATATACATATAGTGAAGCCAATAAATCTGATGACGTAGATAGCAAGTGCTTGTTCCATCGCCGTTATAGTCGATGCCCAACGTTACCAGTAAAGTTGCACTTCGGTGTCGTGCGTGGCCATAGCTTACTTTGCTTTTTTTACCCACCGTTTAACCAGAACTAATGGAGCTGACAGGGTCGTTTCACGGAGCTAACGTCTAAAACACTAGATACGTGCGTTGATTGCTTAGACGCGCTGTTCTCGCTAAACCAGACGGGTGAGTTTTATATCGTTTTGGGAAGATACGTCATCACTGTCGATCGGCCGTGCAAGTTTACACAACACAAACCGACCTCCATAGTAAGTCGAATAGTGGCGTAGACATACGCAGCGTTGACAGGACGAGTAAAATGGCGAAGTGCACGCCCGTAAAAGTGCGACACGCGGCCATTCTCTGTCTCCGACGACGAGACTAATGAGCGCATTTCGAAAGTTGGCTTGAAGTTGGTAAAGACGCAATCGTCTATCCGCGATTGAACAACTATTGTTGCTAACGGTGCGGCCAATGCTGCGGCGTACATGGCGTTCGAACGGCTTGGCCGTACGGTAATCACCTACTCGGAAGATCCTTCGTGGCTGACCCAACCTGCACGAGTGAGCAATGAGCACCGAATCGAGCGACAGGACTCTTACCGGTGCGGACGTACCTGTTGGATGGAAAACGGGTGTCTAACCGCCAGTGACAAGGCAAATCCCGAAGCAGCGGCATTCTGCTGAGCCAGTGACATCCACCGACAGCTGATGGTCAGCTGACCACAGGCGCTCCGGAGCAGCTGTCGTGGAAGCGCGCGAATACGGCACACTTCTCGCGGAGTCAAGGCGGTACACCGAAAAGGGTTAGAGATTTCTGTTGCCCTACGGTTAGGCGGACTCGTGGAGTCGCTAATAAGACGGCCGAGGCGTCTGTGTTAGAATTATCTAATTGGAAGCGTAAAACGTAAATACCCTTTGGCGCGTATTGCGATTTTACAAGAGCCGTCTACAGAACATCCCAGTCCCGTGTAACAGCATGGTTTATGCTTGGATGGAACTCGACAGTAATGCAAAGGATTGCCTGTATTAATAGGATGAGAACCATGGGACTGTGGCTGGCGTATGTTCAGGTCCTTGGCTAGCTACGGTAAGGCGGGCAAGAGCCTGACCTCTCCTGGAATATGGCTGACGGATCTGGTCGAGGTGGCCAAAGCGAACTTTATAAGAATCGTTAAGCAAGCGTTGTCGAGCATAATTTCAACAGCACCCTATCCGAAGCTGGATCAATCGCTGTTTTGCTGTTTGCCCGGTATCCTATGTTGTTACGGGGGTTTCATTGACTGACTTCATTGCCTTACCTCAATGTCACTTGAGTCACTCATGAGTCACTTGACCCTTTACCACTTTGGATTCCTCCTGGACACTCGGAGGCAAATCGAATACATCGCCAAGCAGACTCATTGGACCTCATATCCTTGCCTTCATATCGATTTCGTAGCGAACTGGATGCTAAGCTGGCTTAATCGACGTATTCACCTTTGGCAGGGTGCGATATTGACGCTCATTTGCCAACGGTTGCGGAGGCGAAAAACTTGCCTGGGTTTTAGCCGTTAGAAGACTTTTGAAGGCACGGATGAGACCTGGTCCGCTTGATTCGGATGAGAAGTTGGGCGATGAAATTGCGTGAAACGCCTCCACAATATAGAGACGATGCTAGTTGCGTATGGCTTCCGCTATTTAGGTGAATGCCGGCGATCAGGCAGTACACAGGCAGACTGTATAATTAACTTCATCAAAGCGCAAGGGAACTTCTAGATGGAGTGCTTAGGCGACACCTGGACCATTTAGAAAGAAAATCCAGCTATGGTTTTTATTCAAGCTAGTATCCTATTGTATACGTCCCAAGCTACAACCTATTGTATACGTCCCAAACCACGTCTACGCCTAAAGAACTTTTCATCAAGAAGGATAAACAGCCTGATATTGTATGACATTCGTCTAGCAGACGATACAACCATTAGGTAGTACCATATGATGAAGTTTAGCCTGGCGGCACAATCTGCTATCTGCACTCGTTGCTCTGAAGACGAGTAGGGCCAAACATTTACGCCGAACCCATCCGAATCACCCTATCAGCTTTAGGTTCAGTGGATTTCTGTGCATGCGGCGTTGTCGACGGACGCTGACTAGCAGGAAAATGCAAACAATGTCCAACTCGCATGCACTGGATGGTGTGTCGCCTTCTAAACAGATAAAGCGAAATGGGCCGTTGTTGAAAACGACCTCTGCCAGGCATCTGGTGTCAACACCGGATCCATACTGATAATAAGCGATCGCTCCACGTGAAGCTGCGAATGTAGCAGAGTGTGACTGCTCTTGGAAGGTCTCGCGATTCGATATGCCGACGACGTAACTCTATGCCATTGGCACTTTTGGTGACGTATCTAGCACAAAAAATGTTTTTATGCTATGATATGACATCACAGTCACGTCTCTCATCAAGTCATAGGCTCACGTAGCTAAAAGAAAGACGTCAAGCGTATATTGAATCGGTGCTTGAACCTAACCGTTGCATGACTCAAATTCGGCTCTGTTCTACTTTATAGTTTGCCTCTCATGCCGTTTTTTCTCATGCAAATGTTGTGTTCTTTGGTGCTTTTGTGTGTTTAGTGTCTCAACGCATAACGTGCTGCCTTTCTCGGCCTCCATCCGTTAGCGTTGTCAACGTCTGTTCGAGTTGTATAGGAACCTCTAGGTGCGGCACGCCAATACGATAGCTTCGAGGGGACACGTGAACGCCGCCGCCCTGCCCGCAGGACCTGGGTGCCTCCCTTACGAGTCCGTCCCTGATCTGCCGCCCCGTCCTCAATAGCATACGCGTAGCCTTAACAACCAATTGTTGCTCGTGTCACTGTCAACTAGCGCAGCCAGCGTTTCGCCAGTGTCGATATGGCTAGCACGCGAATCCCCGAGCAGAAAGTAAGTCGGAAGCCGCCAAACAGGCCCCGGGAAGTCGGGTACACGCATCACTCATATTGGCCTGTAATGTGATTGATAATGACAATCTAAGCCGATGGCTGAAAGCGTGTTTGCATCCCGAAAATTCGCCTCGCTCCGTCTTCATACATCGGCGTAGATCTTCATTGTCAATAGGGCTACAGGCCGATGACCGAATCTCGGTGTGGCGCAAACTTAAAAGTGCAGGCATGCTTTCACCGTGAGTATCACGCTACCCTCGGCAGGTACTCTGTTGCGACGCCAAAATACGTATGAATGCTTCTCTGTTGCAAAAATAGCCGGGTTTCTAGCGAGGCAATGCACTGCTTCCACGGCGCGTCTGCCGATCTTCAACGCGTTTATTCGACGAGAACGCTCGTACCGATTGCGGCGAGGAGCGAAAGGTGACGCGTCGAAAACGCCATCGCTGCTCGTCCCCGAATGATTTGTCTGTGCGTGTTACTAACTGCTGCGTTGAGTGCTTGGAAATTGCAGGTAATCCTCTGCGGCGAATATGGCGTAGGGAAGTCTTCGCTGTTTAGGCGATTCGCTCAGAACTCATTCGTGGCGTCATCCGACCGTGCATCCACGCTTGGTCTTGACCACTATGACAAAATTTACAAAGTCACTGGAAGAGAAATCAAGGTGGATTGATTTACTGGGGTTGTGTATTTGTTTATTCTTTTTGCATTGGTTGTTATAGTAACTATATATGCTATAACGGTAATGATAATAACATTTTTTGTATATTTTTTAAGGTGTATATGCGTTGATCAGAATTTAATTAGAGTTATAAACATACTTATTATAGAAAAAAAATTTTATTCAGATTATTAATTATTAAAGTTAATTTTTCCTTGATAACGATCTATACTAGACTACAAGTTCCATAAAACATTTAACTTCTAGTGGAAGCTCCACGTGACCAGGTATTACTGAAGCGGGTAAGCTATCGCTGCATAGTTCACTATCGCAAACGAAACTATTCTTGGTAACGAACGATACGTTCTCGCTAACGGCACAACGAAAAAAAAAATGCCTGTTCAATCTAAAAGATTTTTCCACATCAGCGACATAAAATGGGAAATAACGAAATCCGCCACCTGTTTCATTCTGGGAACATTGCGATTTGTCTAATTGTGGCGCCATTTTTTCATGTCATTCCAGCTACAACTCTGGGATACGGGTGGGATGGAGCGCGTGGCGTCGATCACGTCGTCGTACTATAAATTCGCCGAAGCCGCGATTCTTGTGTTCTCCTTCGATTGTCCAGATTCCTTCAACATTTTGTCTCAGCATCTGCTAGATATAGTCAGCTACGCTGAGAATGCCAAGATCTTCCTCTGTGGCAACAAGACCGATATCAGTCATAGCCAGGTAGGAACTTCTGGCCGTTGCTACTCGTGATCTCTCAGTGTTTTAGTCATGTTGCGAATGTTTGTTTTGGTTCGGCCAGGCACCTGCGCCGTATAGTGTGGCACACGAAGCCCTAGACCTCCTTGATGCACACGTTACTTGTGTTGATTTGGTGAAAAAACCTTCAATTGTATAGAAGAAAAATGGTATTATTGCAAACAGTTGAGCAAATAACGGATTCCTGTATAATGAAAAAAAGGTACAAATATAAATTGAAAAGTAAACATAAATATATAGGAAATTATAATGTTTTTTATAAAAAAAGATAGTATTTAGATAACAATAGGAAAACGTGTAGCTTATCTATTGTCTGTGTCAGCTAGCTCGTTTAAAATATATATATATATATATATATATAACCAAAAATAGTCACTCCAATATTACACCAATCCAAATAGCACCAAATGTCATCTAGAATCTCGTATTGCAGCTGGTAACGGATGCAGATATCGAGGCATTCTGCGAACAGTGCCACAACATGGTGTCAGGAGTCTACCGAACCTCATGCAAGACAGGACAGGGCATTGAGGAGATGTTCGAAGACATAGCCAAGCATCTCGTTCATGGTGTACGCGTCAGAGACCTGGATGAAGCGCTGTACAGGGATGCCTTCAAGGTAAGGCGAGCATGCGCTTAGTCCATCGAGTTCGTTGAAGTTGCCCACAAAAGGCTTACCAAAGCAATCTAAGCAAGCTAAAGTTCGGATCTATACCATGCGGACGACATAAAGACACAAAAAATTGAGCACTTTTTGAGGTCTTGAGCACGAGGTAGGAGATGGCATATGTTATTGGTCAGCTGTTTCTCTTCGTAGCAAGTCTGACCCCCGCTAATTGAGCTCATTTAGACGGCCTGTTAACCGTCAAGTTGCATGGTGTGTTCTGAATAAACCGGTCGCAGTCACGTATTAGTTTGTACGTGAGAGATTGGAATTTCATTAGTTCTCGAGAGTTCCGGAGATAGTATGCGCAAGCCTGTCAAATACACTCGTATTCAGTTGGTTTTTAACGGAGCTATAAGAACTGCGTATACAGCCTACGTCTCATTATAGATTCCCATCGTATACGACATGCATTGTAGAGTCACGAACTGGGCAAGAATGACTCAGACAAAAAAGACACCCCCTTGATTGATTCTCTCCGCTAATACCTGAACGAAGCGAAAGTGATCTACATTAAGCTTTTTTGAATCGGTGAATTGTCGAAGTGTTTGTCAAGTGCCAAGGTGTCCCGGTTCTATCACTCGGCCGTCTTATCCTGGCCAGAGACGTGTCACGCGATTCCCCGAGCATGTCTCTGTAAGCATATCGCAGGTTGGTTTTTCTCCGAGATACCAGTTCCAGAGCAGAATGAAGTCATTCTTACTTGACACACCCATAGTTTACACAATCAGGCACGCTCATACCTATGCACAGCCATTGCACGCTTGCACCCTATGGGGCGTCCTAGAAATTTGTGCCGTCCCAACTCGAAATAGAGCCATGCGTTTCAGGTGACCCGGGACGCCAATGCGGCGGACGACGACGTATGCATGTGTTGATGAAGGCTAAGCGAACTGCGGAGATATCTCGCTAGACTTCGAGAAACACTCGGAGATCTCACAGTCGAGGCCTCCTTGAGTGACCGCTGGGGAAACGCCTAGGAAAACAGAGAAACGACTCCCGGAAACGATTTATGTCTCATCGAAAGCGAGATGCAAACTACAGAAGATACTTGCAGCGAAAAATATACTGGTGTATTTCGGGTAGACTCATGTAAGAAACAGCTGAAAGTTGTGAGGAACAAAGAGAATTGTTAAATTCTGCTTCGTTGAGGACTTCAAGGTTTGGTTCCGTGACGACGGGACCGATATTCGCCTCGATTCGAAGGAACGGAAGGAAGAAGTGTATGAGAAAGGGTGGATGGTTTATACATACGGCCGAGTTCTGCGAAGGTTATATCGAGCCAGGCGTGAGCCGAGGTCGGGCAAACACTACAACTCCCACTGCGCATTGAACGACATCGCCAAGTCCACAAAATGGGGAACGTAGGTTCCAGCTGAGCTGTACATGCCGTCATACAAATCGTCCCCAGTTGACAGTGGCCTTATGGCCTGCGAAGCTGCGTGTACCGCTGCCGTTCCAAGCTGTCCATAGCATATCCCGGTGACGGAGTGGTTATCGGGCGGTAGGGAGTGGCAGGGTCAAACGGTAGCTTTTATTTACGGTCTGGAGAATTCGTGGAAAAGGGGGGTAAATTAGGACAACTCTATGACCGCAGGCGCGGAGTTTGTTCGAGATCCGTCAACGCCTGGAGAGAGCGCACCGAGGTAAATGTGCGGGTTGCCAACAAAAGCTGCTTTGTCGTGCGAGCAGTCGGATGTGGGAGCCGCCTCTGTATAGCGGATGCTAAATGTACAGGCGCGTCGTTCTAACCAGCCAAAAAAATAGAAATCGTGATTTTCTGCCAGATTGTGCTCTGCAGGGTCGCTTACGCGCCCGTTCGAAATCGGCTGTCGCCTATGTTTTCTGTTGTTTTTTTAGAAAAGACACCGTCATCAAAAAGACATTGAGCTTTCGTTGGTTTGTACATGTAAATATAGATAATAGTGTCACTAGCCTTTGACGGATTCTTGTTAAGTTTTGCTTTCAATCGTTGTTTCGCGGGTTAGCATTTTATCACCATTGCTGCTCGCTTTTGTTTGGTGTAATTCAAAAATGGGGAAAAAGCCCGAGTAGGCAAAGGCAACTGACTTAGAGGAGGGTGTCTATGGAGTTATACGGGTGTGTAACAATCATTAGGTAATCCGACCGCCTGCCGTGCACTCGAAAAACATCACGAATCAACGCAGCGCCGGTGACCGTTCGACGACCGAGTTTTGTGGCTGGACGTCGAGGGCTAGAATAAGAAATTGGCATAATTGGGTTGTTGGTTTCGCCTGCGAACGATATGACGTTCTTGTTCGCCGTGTTCAATTCGATTTTTTGTCTGCTTTTTTGGCGAAACCTGAGCGCCTAAAATTCGATCCACTCTATATACTCGTGAAAATATCGTAAAAAATGGTACCTCGACGACAACATTCGGTTTTGTCGATCTTAAAATGTATGGAACGCTCCGATGGTTTTCACACCCACCCTCCGATAGCTTTCAAGACCGTGACAGTTGCCGACCCTAAGTTTCGTTTTGGAGCAAATGTGTTTTGATTGTAGATCGCCGTTGCTTTCCAGCAACTGACAGTCGAATGCTCAGGAGCCGTCCCATTTTCCAGGGAAACAGATACCAGGAGGAGAAATCAGTAGGGAAGGGGATCTCCGATAAATCCCACGAGAGGGAAAGGCAGCCGGGAAAGGGGGGGGTATATTGAACGCATTCGTTGCAAATGAGCCATTGTACAGTATGTGTGTACCCATGCTTTGTCGAGGGCGTCCAACACGACGAGGAAGATCTGTTACCGTTGGCGGGCGCTAAGCTGATGGACGAATGCACCGCAAGCTTGCCGACGGCTGCGCCCTACTGACTGTGATTTATCTGATTACGGCGTAGGCAAGCAAAACTACTCTTCTTACGGTAACCGCCCACTGGTGAGAGATTTTGTACTTAGGGAAGAATAATTAGTGACAGATGATAGAAGACGGGCGTCTGGGCGAAAACAAGAGAAATAAGTAAAAAAATGTTGATACACACATTTGCTCACCTAAACTCATACACACACACACACACACACACACACACACACACATATATATACAAAGCTCTTTGTGACATACGACTGACCCCGCTGGCGACAAAGAAAGTAGAGGTTAAGTGATGACAAATCTATAATGAGGTACGTGTATTTACATACGGGGCTGCACATTTATACGTAATATTTGAAATAAGTAGACCACCAAGTAGAAACCAAATTTATCTCGTCAAATAAGCTTCTCGTCATAACGGCTATAATCGGCGGTGGCGTCGCTCAACGCGACCCAATGACTGTTTTTATGCTTTCCAATGTTTTCCCTACTATTCTTTTCTCTCTGCAGCCTGAAGTGAGGGCTCAAGGGCAACGCTTCCAACATAGAATTTTTGTGTCCTCCCCGGGAACGCACATTGTGCATACCACCGACGCAGACGATGTTGCAGCGCCCCTACGCATTTCCAGCAGTGGATGACCTTTAGCTGTTGATACTGCGGAACTTCACATGAAAAACGCTGAGAGCATCCCTATTGAGCGAATTAATTGAGCATAGTCGGCTATTGTAATACATGTCTTTGCGCGGTGGCCGAATTACTGACGAATTGCCGACGGCTGGCCGGATTACTGGCGAAGCTCGTCACTGAAACACTTAAGGGGGGAATTAGCTAGATAGCAGTCAACGGACTGCTCCACCAAGTGATTTGTACTGGGCTATTTGTCCGATCTGATAAAACGGTTTCTCAGTTCCTAATTAGCGAATAACTCATCAGAAAGAATGTTTTAAGAGTCCGGCAGGGGGGAGTTAGACGGGGTCAGTTACAGGCTCTTCCGCGGGATATTGAGCATTAGCAGTCGAAATTGTGGAAGTTGTAGAAGCCGTCGTAGTGACAATATGATGGCCATTATCGAATTTGATGGTGGCACGTGAGATACCAATAAAGAGCGAGTCGGAGGCGGATCATAAAATGTATGCGAAACGATGAGTTCGTGTATTCACTGTAGCAGCTTTAGTTGACGTGCATGTTTCGGTTTATTAGATGAGAATACGGACCTCGAAGTGATGCGAACGCAGTCCAGACCCTGGGGGGAGAGGGACTAATACGACGCGAGTCCCACACTAATCGCTGCAGGCCGCCAGTGACGCATAAGTATCATCAAGCCTTTCCCAAACCCCCAGGACAAAAAAAAAGATTAGAATAGGCGTGCTGTCGCACACCACGTGCGCGTTGCGCGTCTGTGGGTTGAGTCTACTAGCATTGGACTAAATTGGCCTTGCATGGTAGGAGGGTTGGGTGTGCACAGCATGAATAGGAAGTCAAGGTCACCGCCCCATTTTGGATTCTAGGAGCGAGCTTCCGGTGGTTTGCTAGCAAGTTCTGATGATTACCACCTGTTGAGATCATTCCTTTGTTTCCTGAAAGCGTGCCCCTATTCCGCGATTAGGGGCGTGAAATACCGTACGCATTATATATAGATATATATACAATTTCAGGCATGTTTTACTAGCGAATAAAAAGGAAAAAGAAACAGTAACTCCATTGTGTTAGCGCACTCTGTCGAACAATTTCCTGCCTCCAGGGGGTGATCTTGTACTTCACAAGACAAAAAAGCGGAAATGCAAAGGACTTGCTTAGGCGGAAATGCCAAACCACAGCTAAGGAACCTGTACACCGGCAAAGCTGATCTCTCCCCCGACATTCTCTGTGCGCCCTAGCATCGAGTATCTAGCTAACGAATAAATGACAACTCGTAATATTTAGACAAATTAGTACTATATTAACCTTGCAGACAGCAGTAGGGTACAGCATAGGTACACGTCAGTCGTTTTTAATTTTTGCTATCGCCTAACGCGGCGACTCTTTGTCATCAGAGTTTGTCACTAACAGCGCTTCACATCGTAGCTTCCGTACTGCCTCTGGTGTGAGTAGTATTATCATGCGAATTGTTTCGGTGTGCGAGTATATACTAGCTGTCAAAATGACCGCGTCTTCTAGCGTTTTGCGTTGTGTCTGTTCTGTTTTATTCACTTGCAGTCTCTCTCTCTCTCTCTCTCTCTCTCTCTCTCTCGCCCTTCTGTTCTCTATATCTCTCTATGTTGTTCTCTCTCTTTGATACAAAGATTATCGAGTCGTTGTTTACCGACGTTTCGCTATTCTCTCTGTTGTCATCACAAATCAGTACAAACATCCATTTCGAGCCCGCCCCTCCGCGATCTAAAAGTTTCCTGAGGCTGGCGTGAACTGAGGTGGCGGTACAGTCTGGTTTTTAAATGAAATTCTTTGACGACGCGCCCTCGTACGTTAAGCTAAGAACCGCTGGCGCATGATTTCGAGCACCCTAGATACACCTAACCTAATCTATCCTGCCTATGCACATACACACATTAAACCAATGACAGATCACCCCGCCAAAACAGGTGTCGGCGGGCTAGATTTGTCTAATACTAGGTAACCGCGGTTTACAAGAGCGTCACCGGAGCACAGGTGCAGCATTGGCCTATGATTTCTCCCGATTGCCATCGCCCCAGAGGCGCTCCCTCTAAGGCAAGCATTCATCAACCCCGACCTCCCACTCCCCAGGCACACCCCCGAGAGCTCGTATATCATGGCGACATCGCAGAAGGTGTCCCGCTACCTGATCCAAAACCGCCCAAGAGTACAACTATACCTCAGTCGACGACGCGTTATGATACATATGCCCTCGCTTATGGACAAGACCTGTGAACTCTACCGGATAAAGTGCAGCACAAGCACTGCAAGCTGGCGAGTATGTCCGGTCTGGCCTGATACAGCGTGAATAAGCCAATGTGACCTTGCTCCGACAGTCAGCGTCCGTCCCTACGTTGAGTCGTAGGCCTTCAACAAGCGAGATGCGCTGGTTTCTCCCGTAGACGGTTAGTATCGACATAGAATAGTATCGTCTGTAATGGATGGCGTTCCCTCACTGCACTTCTCCCATGGTAAATGGTATTTCCGAAATGCCATTTTGTCGGCGGCTCATGGCACGTCCGGGCGCCCGCGGTCAACAGTGCAAAATACACCCGGAACTTCCCCGTAACATCAAATACATACTCACGTGCGTACAAAATTTCGCCGGAATACTGCTTTTTCTCCCCCCCGATTTCCCTGTGTCGAATCTTTTTCATATCGGCTTCACGCGAGCAGTCGTCTACGCCTGATTGCGTTTCGACCATTGCCCGCCATCCGAGTGAATACCGAATTGAAAACGCGTCACATTAGAAAATGATGCATAACTTAGAATGTGGTGTTTATTTGTCTATTTGTTATTGTTGTCGTGGTTGTTGCTGTCCTCGTCGTCGTCACGCTTTGAAATCATCACCAGCATTTTATCGTCATCCATGTCTCCCGTTCATTTTGTAGCCGTCACATTGGCGCTAGTCAGCGCATTGTCCCGCGGCGTTTGCCTGGCTCTGTAAATCTCGAAAGATTTGTATGTGTGTGTGTATTTGTGTGTGCGTGTGTATTCTTGTTAATGTGTGCCAGGTTGTGTGCTCCGCACTGGTGGCTCGTTAACGACGATTTCATTTCTTCATAACATTACATTACTATTATTGTTATTTTGTTTTTTTGCGCTTATGTTTCGCCCTCATTTATTTTGCTTATGTATTTATTTGTTTACTTTCTTACCACCAACTCGCTTTCTATCTCGTTCTATATCTTTCTCTCTCTCTCTCTCTCTTTCGCTCTCTTGATACTAACGTTCTCTCGCGCGCTCTATTTCTCAGCAATGTCTGTATTATTTTCTCAGCATTTTTATCATTATGGTTTTATCATCTGACGCCTGTGTACGTATGTATATATATAATTATATATATATAAGTATATATATACATATGTATACTTATACATATATAACGAAAAGGAGGGCGGATGGATCTTCATCATGGAAGCGAGTTCGAGGGAATTGTTCCTGTCATCCAGGCTCTCTAATGCATGTTGTGTTTAGAAACGAACCTGCCTTCCCACTATAGGCCGATGAATAAGAGTAAGGGAAAGAGGTCGGTGGAAAAAAAGGCTCAAGGAAATGTGCAGAACAGCAACAAAACAAACAATTGAAACGTGGCAACAAAAACGAAAAACACCGACTGGGGATAATAACACACCACGGCGCGACGCGGCTAACAGTAATTGACCAGTTGAAACTATTTTTAAGCATTAGAACCATAGTGAACAGGTGTAGCAGAAAACATACAAGTGAATTTCACCCCATGTCACCGCTTACGAGGGGTTTCACACGGGCGACATTATAAGGTCGGGTTTTTTTCTAAGAGGTTGTTTTTGGCAGAGTTAGAAGCGTGCAATTAGTTCCGGAGGACTTCCCGGATTACCGAGTATAAGGTGGGTCCTAAGAGGCGCCTCCTAGAAAGAAACGTCGTTGTGTCGAAAGTGACTCAATACTTGTCTCCTAGTGTACAACTTAGTGTCTTTAACGGCAGAGGCGACAAAGATGACAAAACGGAAAAGTGAGGCGTGGGCCAACGAAGTGAGACCAAGCGAATATGACGCGAGCTCAGAGAAAGACAAAGCGAGACAGAAAGAGATAATTTATATGCTTTCGTACCTCTCCGATACATACGTTAGTTATCACTATATAGATCGACATTATCATAACCACTATATATATACATTTTCTTTCTGGATCCCTTTCTTTTTCTCTGAGTCTGCGTCATATCTACTTGGTCTCACTCAAACGGTGTCATACAACAACGACGGTTTATTTCTGGAAAGCGCTTCTAAAGACCCACACCACACTCGGTCATCCGAAAAGCCCTCTGGAACTAGGTCTGCATTTCTCTAACCCTGTCGAAAACAACCTCTTAGAAAAAACCCGACCTTATGATGTCGCCCGTGTGGGACCCCTCGTAAGCGGCGACATGGGATGAAATTATTTGTATCTTTTCTGCTACACCTGTTCACTATGGGTTCTAATGCTTAAAACTACAGTGTCAACTGGTCAATTACTGTTAGCCGCGTCGCGCCGTGGTGTGTTATTATCCCCAGTCTGTGTTTCCTCTTTTTGTTGCCATGTTTGGATTGTTTCTGTTTTATTGCTGTTCTGCACATTTTCTTTAGCCGTTCTTTTCCCACCGACCTCTCTCTCTTTCTCCCTGACGTTTATTCATCTGCCCGTTGTGGGAAGGCAGGTTCGTTTCTAAACACAACATGCATTAGAGGGCCTGGATGACAGGAACAATTCCCTCGGAACTCGCTTCCCTGATGAAAATCCATCCGCCCTCCCCTTCAGATGCCATCGACTATACGCGGAATATCGAAATCTCCAGTTATCAAAAACGAAAAGAAGGGAAACCAGCCAGGGTAGACACCCCCGTGCTGAACTGTCATCGTTTCGAATCGCCCGCCCGCCCGTCATTTGTTTACTCCTTTATTCATCTCTAGCAGTGGTAACCGGTGATCGCAATAGTATTTGTATGCATGGAACAGGCGGTGTAGAATCGATGGTCGAGGAGTTGAGCTGAGAGGGTTCCACCAGCGGCTCTTGCACGTGGACTCGACGCGGCTGTCGGGCCAATGCGCACAATGCGTTCATCCGACGCAAACGCATAACAAGTCGTTCGTTTATGTTCACTTTTTTCTTTTTGCTGTTGTTGTTGTTGCTGTTGTTACTGGTATAGCTGGTACGAG
Organism: Tropilaelaps mercedesae; assembly: GCA_002081605.1. Lineage (NCBI taxonomy): Eukaryota > Metazoa > Arthropoda > Arachnida > Mesostigmata > Laelapidae > Tropilaelaps > Tropilaelaps mercedesae. The sequence goes on from MNPL01003344.1 coordinate 13,773, forward strand.
TCATTGCTGACGTCCGTTTTTTGGCTTCCCTGGCGACGTGCAGTTGCAGAGAAGACGTTTTTGCGACGAAGAGCCGTCAACCGCTTAGCAGCAGCCGCTACCCTGGTTCGGCTTAACGGGCGTTGATGGGTTGATCCTGCCTTCGCCGGCGGCCCGCATCTGCTCGCTGCTGGCCGGTCCCATGCGAGCCATTATGTCTTCGGCCATCTTCTTGAACGCCTGCTCGACGTTGGTTGAGTCTTTGGCCGACGTCTCAAGGAATGGGATGTCTAACTGCTTGGCGAACTCGGCAGCTGTCGAGTGGTCCACAACCTTAGGAAGCAGAGGAAAACATGGGAGAAACAGGCGGTCGTTAGATCTCTATCGTCTTGGCCACTATAGTCGGAGCTCGCCATTTACCGGAACCAGGGGGAACCTAGACGATAAAACGATAAAAGGAAAGACTACACTACTGACACGAGATAAGAAAGTAAATATCGATGCGCCCTTTTGCCCCTGACAAATATGAAAGCCATGCCGAGACACAATTCCGAGATTTTGCATAATGACGAGAAATAGCGTCGGGAGTCGGTTCAATGACCAAGTTGAACAATCAATTGATTGAACTATCAAATTGAAGCGCATCGCGGTTGCGAGACTTCCGCCGCATCACTAATAAAACATGGTCGACAATCGTATCCCCAAAGGGTTTTATGATGACCTAGATTAATGAGCTAGGCACGGCTTCAAAACTCAACCCATCCAAGTTTTATAATTAGTTCGTATTTTCATAAAAGCACACGTCACATTTTCTGTCAGAATGTTCCTCGGTTTGCGATTAGGATAGACTATCTAGCTTAGTGCTAAATGGAGCTCATGTTAAGAGTTAGGCCGACTCGCTCGACTAGCAGGTCTCGTGACAATTAGATAAAACGCCAAGATAGAATTTCTACAGCTACGGGACTATCGCATATCGTCCACAGCAAACGTCTTTCTACCATAGACAATCCCTGCGGTAAGCCCTAACGCTCCGTGCTAAACAGTTTCTCTTAGCACTTGACGCTCGGCAGGAAGCTGCACACGTCGCGCGCCTAATTTTGAATATCGACGATGCAGCGTTAAAACCGAGACGGAATAGATCATGATCATCGGCCAACGAGATGACACGATGCCTCGTACAGAAGGTATATTTCGCCAATACTTCGAGATAGATGCTCATGCATAAGTGTCCTGTCTCGACACGGGCATAGCCTGTGGCACTGTTTTGTTGAGAGTATGAATCTGCGCGTTTTGGGACGCGAGAAATATCCATGTGGTGCTTCATGAGTTGCATGTATTGTCAGACTGCACGTCGCAGATAACACCTTCTCATCTATATTTTCACAGTAGGTGTTCCTTGCACCTCTATCGTCGTTCTCGTCAAAAACCTCAGATCTGGGCGCAACCAAAGGATGGGAGAACGGCAACCCTCGGCAGTGCCTGGCCACTATGTGAGTCGGCCAGGTCCTGCAAGCGAACAGCCGCCAGCGGAGCGCTCGCTAGATGATTCGCACCTTTTTCGTGGTGAGGTCGCATTTATTGCCCACAAGTAGCTTGTTCACGTTCTCGCACGCGTAGCGGTCGATCTCCTGCAGCCACTGTTTGACGTTGTTAAACGACTCCTGGTCGGTGACGTCGTAGGCGACGATGATTCCGTGCGCACCGCGGTAGTACGAAGACGTAATCGTTCGGAACCGTTCCTGACCGGCAGTGTCCCAAATCTGCAGCTTGATGACTTTGCCATCGAGCTCAATGGTGCGAATTTTCTGCAAGACCGAATGCCGAACAGCGGCACATAAGCGTGATAGAGCTATTCACAAGCAGTCACCGAAAAAAATGGCGTGGGATTATAAAAAGTAACGACCCGGTTGTAGGAATCGCAGAGAGAACTACACGTATATACTTTTTCCTCAACAGTTTGCGAAAGAGTTGTTCCATAACGAGCAACAGAAAAGAGTCATCTTGTCAGCTAAATGGAGCTATCGTTGTACGCCTAGACAGACGCTTCCTCTCGTTTTGCCCATGAAATGGTATTTAGAACCGCGTAAAGCGTCGTCATCGTTCGCTACTTACGAAATCAACTCCAATGGTCGAGATATACGACTCCGTGTACGTGTCATCGGCAAACCGGAGCAGGAGGCAAGACTTGCCCACTCCTGAGTCACCGATCAGCAGCAGCTTGAACAGGTAGTCGCTGTGAACGAGTTCGCGGAACAAAGCGCAGTCGCGTTAGCAGTTACGTTTAGATCAACATGAAGCGCTCGCGTTCGCCGCCCTACGGTGGAGAATATATATATGTGTGAAACATATATATATATATATATATATATGTGATACCCGTAACCGTACAGTAGTGTACCGACCCTGTGCCATTACACGGCGTCGGTCTGAGTGTTGCGTTCGTCCCAATGCTTAGCCTGTTGGGGCCCTAACAGAAGAACGTATTCGAATTGAACCAGGACGTCAAGGACCTTCTGCATTACCCGAAGCCAATTGAATTACTTCCCCGTTTCCACGTTTCCACGACTGATGTCGCCGAGTGCTGTGTCATCGTTCGAGTCGCTGCACTCAAAACTAAATTTCGTAATGAGACTGCACTTCTCGGGTGATAGTTCGTATCGCAGATTCTCCGAGGCATCCAATGGCACGGCAAAATGCTACGTGAGAAGCCAAATTCTCCAAAAGAATATGAATTTTCACAGGATAGGGAGGGTGCGTTCAAGAATCTGCGACGACACCGACACGGATACGTATCACGGCTACGTAACTCGGTATATGTTCAGCATTGTCAGCTAGTGTCGACGACGGTTCGCTATCGTTAGTTGAACGTGGGTTAACCACGTGTACACCTGACGATATCGGATTAGAGTTCGGTGGAGAGCGAAGGAACTCCCTAGAGGACCTCGATCATCCTTTTAAAAGGCGTTGATATCAACCTCGATCAGTGGCTGTAATTGGGCGGTCCTTCCGCCGCTCAGCTATTCTTTCAAATAGGCTTATTTTATAGCACTTCTTTGTTTTTATTTGTTATTCCATGAGTAGGAGCTCTTGTGTAACCATTCGACCTTCACCGCGATTGATACGCTCACATCTACGTGACGTCATTGTTTGTTAAAACCGACGCTCTACGTGAATTCATAACTAAACAGAACGCATCCCTTCTGGTGGTTCCTTTTTTACGTGATCATTTTAAGCCCACAGGTAGTTCTAGTATAATGATAGTGTTCGCACAATGTGGGACCAAAAAGAGTCTCCATAGAGTATTAGTTGCAGACAGTACTTGACCTAATGGACATTTTGGCAATGGTTCCATCCGCTCGATCTAATAGATTGGGCTGTGCTTTCGCAGAAGAAGACATGTTTTGTATTTCCGAAAGTATTCCAGCTATAAGTTATTTACCAGTCAACAAAAATCCCTAAGGTTGCTATAACTTTAAAAAACAGCAGGCGACCCAAAACGACTTCTTGAGCGAGCGTTCTACAGTTAGTCCTATTTTGCAATACAGACTGCGTATGCCTCCGAACCTCATCTCTAATTTGCACTTCTGGGGAAGCTGCACCAGCGTGCAGAAAAGCGTACCCGGCGAAATTAGCTTATTTTCAACCACCCTTATTAACACCGGTTTCGGCGGTTTCATTAAAAATATTTCATTAAAAATAGCGCTGATTAGTGCGTAAATTCAGCTCTCATTGCATTAGATAGCGTTGGCCAACAACCGCTCGAACTGCTCGCGGTCATTTTGAAAGCCTTTCAGATTAGTCCAATCGGTCAGATGCTACTACGCGCTTAACGTAGCGTCAAAGCGACTACGTACTGCCGCTTCGCCACGTCGACCAGCTCATCTGCCACGAATCCAACGCGTGACAGAGACCAAAAAAGAATTTGAGCGCACCGAGTTGGTCTCTGCACGTGACGACATCGCTCACCCGTCCGGTAACGAGAGGCGAAGAACCATCGCAACAAATGACTACAGAAGAAATCTAACAGCGACCTCCAGGCCGCTGGGGCTGTTGCACGTGACGGCGCCAGGTTCGTACGTAGACTTGAAACTGCTGAACGAACGCCAGATCAAATGTGTGTCGTTGCTGCTTGATTGAGTCGAAGCCAGCGCGGCCGATATAACCGTCTGTGCCAATGGTAGTGTTGGTAGTCATGGTCGCGGTAATGATTAACCGAGGATAGAAGGAAGAACAGAATAAAATCGAGCCTTGAACAAATTGATGTTATTCTTTAGACAGGTTGGCACAGAATAGTTCTGTCTTCAGCGTACGATTGGAGTTTTGGAATATACATGTTCTACACAAGCAGCGCCAAGTGGTTAGACAAGGACTGTCGACGTGGCTGGCTTCGTTGGCTAACTTATTAAAGGCCACTTAGTTTGGTTGGTCCTGTTTGAGCTAGGTCTCGAGAGTGGACTGTCACACCTCTGAGAGGTCCGGTCTTTGCCAACAAATGCTAACGCTCGAGATCCTACCTAAACAATGAGTAAAAAGGCAAAACGTCTATAGAATGCGTCCGACCTAGCCAGAAGTGCGCATTTCACTTTGTTCACTAAAGTTTGTTCACGGAACGGCAGTGGGACGACACCTTCGTTCTCGTTGGAACCGAAGAAAATAATTATGTATGTTTTGTACAATATACATTGAACAATGGGTTTAGTTCTTAAAGAACAGCGTCATCTAAACCCACGTACAAAAATATAGAAAGCCCCCACTTTCTTAGAAAATCGCTCACTTTGACCTCTTGTAAAAGCCCGCCAAAATTCCGGTACCACAAACATTGCCTCACTGCCTTTTCGCTGTCAATGCACCGGCCAAATACATGCATTCACCGAATAGACGTATGGCAATTCAGCTGGATGCGCTCGTGTATCAATGCTAATTGCCAGTGTTCGATTGTCATAGGCTGAAACGAAACGACGTCGCGTTGTGTCCAGCCTGTATTGCATATTCCCATCCCTCATTGTTTACACCGAGTTGGAAGTTCTCGGCGTAGACATGATCTGCCAACATACCACTCGAGCGCGGTCGCCGCCTACGTCGTCTGGAAGCGCGTGAAATCATCTCCTAGGCGGCAGCTTAGTATTTCATCTAAACAAAAACTAACTTTGCCGATGCCACGGAAGAGAAATCCGATCGCCTTCAACAGATAGAATTCGATACAATCACCGCAAGGGGTGCAGGGGAACGGGTTTACTCAAGCGTAACTGAAGGCAGTTGCTCGAGTCGTCGTGTTTAATGATGACGCCTGTTCGCCTGGCGGCCATAATGTTTGCCGGCCGATTACCGTAATTCTGTCGAATTGGTTATTCGTTTCGCTTAATTATGCACCCTCTGGAAACCTTTTAACTGGATCTCTCGAGAATGCCATCGAATACCTTCGAAGTCTCCCTTCAAAATGCGTAGCTAATTAGTTTATCAGTTGGAACAACAGCTAATGAGCACGGCTCGGAGTGACCGCATCCAAACTAATTCAGTCCCGGCAGCTACTCTCGTTAATTGAGAACATTATAAATAAAAACAATTACAAATAGTCTTTTTGTTGAAAAAAGTTCTCTCGCCATATCAGACGATCGATGCGGAGAAAGCGCCGCATCTCGCGCCGATGGCTAACGAGGCCATATCCTATCATCATCGACATCGGGTCATCTCGTTCTCCTTTATGCCGATCAAGCCGACGACGTAGCGTCAGCCACTCCATTTCATTCCTCGTGTACGCGCACGTCTCCGAACGATGTAAATATGAAGCAGCGCGCAAGCGGTCGCCAGTTGATAGCGCTGCCTTGGCTACTGATATCGTTCACGACCGCCAACTGCGTCGCCACTATAGAGAGAGAGAGAAAGAGAGAGCGCGCGTGCGAGAAACACGAGCTGAGGAACGATCTCAGTTGGAGAGACTGCCGAAGGGTTTGTGGACCTGACACAGACAAAAAGCAACTGCAAGATCCGCGTCAACCGCAGGGACACATATCGAAGCGGATAAAATTTTACTCTTCTTTGTTTTCCCTCAACAACGGAGCGCATCGTCATCGACGAACAGCGCATGCGCGCCGATACAAACCGTCCCCATTGGTCATTCAATTATAGAACATCCTGTATAAACTGTAACGGACTTCTGGCCGTGAACTCACGAGTGAAACGGAGACCTGAGTGGAGGAGGAGTTCAGGTTGATGCCAGTTCCTTAATCCAGAATCGATTCTTCCGGACTACCTGCGTAAATCCACTAGGGAGCTCTTGCTGAGGACGCTCAGTGGCGGTCAAAGCCAGCGTGGTACACGCGTACAACATCGATACGCCTAATTCTGGGTTAGCTAAAATGCGCCAAGGGCAGTCAAGCGGACAAGCGACGGACGTCTCCATGTAGTGGAGACGCGTTAGCACTAGCCTAGAAGTAGAGCGCCCGTCTTTTTGAACCGATAGATTCGGACGCTTCCGGCCAGCAGTTGATAGGCGAGGAATGGAAATAACGTCGCGATATAGTGTGGATCGTCAACGCCATGACCGTCCCTAAACTCGGATTGGACGCCCTCCTAGGCCAAGCGAGACAGACAGGCAAGGCCTACACAGATGTCAACACGAACACAGCCACATTTTAGAAATCCTATTCGTTGACATCGGAACCGCCGCCAGAAAGAAGGGCTTCGTCACTCGTCGATGTAAGCGACGATGGGTACGAGTACCCTGCGCGTTTCGAATGAAATAAAACAGACCAAGCACACGCAACAACTTGACAAAATCTCGTCATCTCGAACGTCCGCATCGAGCGAATTACGTGGACACATCGCGTCGCCGAATAGGTCCTCACCAAGGAGCCCTGGAGCAGTACCTGAGCAGAGCAAGCAGCTCTCAGCACGAATAGACCAATAATATTTAGCCTGAATAGGTTCGAGTCCCTCGGGACACCGACGGACCGAAGCGGCTTCGTCACGCTCGTGGGTGCCGAGTGTTCGCATATGGCGTGTCAGCCACACAGTGGCCCGTGGTATATTCATGATTTTAGCGATCGCGCTGGCCTCTACGCACCCTTCCGGCCGCGCGTCCATGTCAAAGTGGACAAAACATTCAAGCGAATCAAAACGTGACAAATTAAAGTCGCTCTGGAACGTCGGAAGTTGCCCCGGATGAACGTTTCAATCACAGCCACAGCAGCCGGCACATAATAGAGACGTATATGTATACATATATGACACACGAACGACATCGCCAACTAGCCATAAATGACGGACGCGACCAAACAGAATAGACACACGCTTCCAGAACACGCAGCTCCGTCTGCAGCCCGGTCGTCGTGTCTGCTAGACGCGTTTTTTGTGCGGTTCTCGTCTATGGAGCTGTCATGGATCGCCAGTGGACGACGAAACTGGGTTAGTTTCATGGAGAAATGGCTTTTGATCACCTCCTCAGCGACAACTACAGCTTTTCGGCTACTCTGCACAAAACGAAGAGGCTGTCGAATCGATTCCAATCAACTACACAGATGACGATACAACGTAGTCAATAACTCAGTGACACTCGATAACTGCCTTGCCTTACCAGGACGACGAACGATCTAAGTTGGGACGGCCAAAAAACACCTACAAAATCGCCGCTGATCGCCCCCGTTGAAGGTAAAGCATCTGTTTTCGTCTCTACACCCCGCAAGCCTCCACATCACGCGGTTTCCCCCCGCCCAGATATTCGAGGCGTTCGAAATCGTTCGGCCAGGACTGCAGGTATCGTCCAACGAGTCGAGAATTGACCCGCGTTGCTCTTAATCTCATCTAATTCTCTGGCCAGCGGAAAATAATAGCGCACGTTCAGAGGAGAGTACAAAAGACGGCGAATCTCTCCGTTCCCCTCTTGACATTCCGTCTCTGGTCAAAGCGCCCGGCCGCCAACGTCACAGCATCAAAGCAACGACGACGATGACGCGGACGAATCACCAGGCGCTTCTGGTTCTTTTTCTCTCTTTCCTGCTTTTGCGCCAGTGCAAAATCCCCCGACCGACCCAGCGTTCCGGCCGCGGGCGGCAAAGGCGCAAACACGATTTCCCCACAACGCCGAATCGTTCCCTTCCGATTGCCGTCGACAGTCGAGGATCGGCGTCCGATCCGTTCAGTGACTGCATTTCCCAACGACGTCATCTGATGAGAGGCAACGACGCCTGTGGCTCCTCGTACGGACCGTCGTTCCTGAACTGCTGCCGACTGGCTCCTTCTGACTAATCGCTTTGAGCACTCGTCCGCTGCTTCAACGACGGCGACTTGTAGGCCGGAATGGCCGACGTCAGCCTAGCGAGTCTTCGCAGCGGCGTGAGTACAACAACTTTTGCACTTCCTTAGCTCGCTGGCCAAAACGTTCGAGCACCCGACCGAACTTACAGCTGGCTGGCAGCGCGACGAGGAGTGGCGCAAAACGCCACATCCGTCTGGCCATAGGGGGGCAAAGGTAAAACAGGAGAAAGTGGTGGACAAGCGAAGTGCCGCCAAGAGCAGCGATGAAACGACGAACATCTCTACGAAGACGTCCCCTGACCGCTGCGTCGACCGTCGAAGTGGTCGATGTATCTCGCCCAAACGACCGACATGGAAAAGGTGGCGACTGCCGGAGCAAGGGGGCGTTTAAGTTCGGGGGGGGCCGATTCCACCAGCTATGGGGGCGCAGGATGTCGCAATTATGAGTAGCGACTTGGATTAGGGGGGAGGGAGGAGGGAGAGCGGGTGGCCAGATAAATATAGGTGATAGCTTTAAAATCCTCTGTCCCGTCCGTCCGCCATAGACTTTTCGTTATGACGGACAAACATGAGACAACCACGCAGACATAAGCCATAAGCACCTATAGCGAGACATATAGGCGTGACGAACAGCTTTTGGAAATCTCGATTGATTCTGTGACCATTTTAGCCCTCTAGATTCCACGGTACGGAGCTTACTCAGAGTCGGCTAACAGGCGCACACACACACACACACACACACACATATATATACATACACGCGTCAGATCCGTTGTCTCTTGGCAAATAACACATAGCCTACGCAGAGTGACATATAGGCGGGTGGGATACCACAAGGTACCCTAAAT